>WEKX01022709.1:134117-171491 GCA_013390025.1 Pitta sordida | reverse complement strand
CAGTGGGGATGGAGAGCCTTGGGGGGGTTCAACCTCATCCTGGTACCCCCAAAACTGGGGGAGCCTTGGTTGAACCTCATCCTGGCACCCAGGAAATTGTGGGATCCATCCCAGTGGGGATGGAGAGCCTTGGGGGGGGGGGGGTGAACCTCATCCTGGTACCCCCAAAACTCATCCTGGCACCCAGAAAAGTGTGGGATCCATCCCAATGGGGATGGAGAGCCTTGGGGGGGGGGTTGAACCTCATCCTGGTACCCCCAAAACTCACCCTGGCACCCAGAAAAGTGTGGGATCCATCCCTGGGGGTGCATCCATTGGGTAGTGTTGAACCTCGTCTTGGTACCTGAGAAATTGTGGGATCCATCCCAGGGGGGATGGAGAGCCTTGGGGGGGGTTGAACCTCTTGCTGGTACCCCCAAAACCGAGGGAGCCTTGGTTATGGTCGAAGCTCCTCCTGGCACCCCCAAAACTATGGGATCCATCCCAGTGGGGATGAAAAGCCTTGGCCTGGGTCCAATCTTGCTTTGGCTCCCAGAAAACTGGGGGATCCGTCCCTGGGGGGGATGGAGAGCCTTGGTTGGGGTTGAACCTCCTCCTGGCCCCCAGAAAAAAAACTGTAGGATCCCTCTCTAGGGGAGATGAAGAGCCTTGGTTTTAAAAGGAGCATTGCCAGCTTAACTTAAAAAAAAACGAGAAAAATCCCCAAACATTTCTGGAGAAGGGAAACAATCTGTTATTAATCTTACATTGCACAGTTACTCCTAAATTTAGCTCGCCGTCATTTTCTGGTCTGATTACTCCAGTAGTCGATTTTTTTTTTTTTTAAATCTTTTTTTTTTTGCCAGCTCCCCGAAATGAGCTCAGTGCTGCAATATTTGGGTTGCAAATACTGCAGGGGAGGGTTTGCACTGCCGAGGTGGCCCTCGGAATTAACCGACACAAAAGCCTTTGTAAGCCCTGGTGGGGTTTTGGGGTGTGGGGGGGTGTCTCTCCTGGCCTGGGGGAAGCCCTGGGGGGTTGTGATGGTGTTTTCTCTCCCCCCCGGTGATGGATAAGGTTCCCTTGGATTGCTGGATTGTAGCTGTGGCGGAGATGGAGGCCAGAGAGGGGAAGAGGATAAAAAAAAGAAAAGAGTGGTTGGGCTTCTGCAGGGAAATTCCTGCATTGTCTGACGAGCTGCTGCCCTTTGGGGCTGAGTTTGGGTGTATTTAGCCTTAAAATGCATTTCCTCCCATCCCAGCCTGGTTTTTTCCCCCCCTGCAGAACACTCTGCAGCCGTTGTTATTTTCCTGGGGGCAGCCGGAATCCGGCGGGGCTGGATTTGTCCTGTGCAGGGTGAGGGACTGCAGTGAGCTCCCTGCACACCTCCGGCTGGAGCAGCTTTTGGAACACGCTCCCCTGCTGAAAAAAACTCTGCTTTATTTTTGGGGGGTGGAGGGGACAGGTTTAGGTGTTGGAGCTGGAATTTGGGGCCTGGCAAGTGCCCGGTGGTTCTTCCGTGGATGGCGGTTGCTCCATCCCTGGAGCTGCTGGTGGGGATGGAAACCCGGCGGTTGGGTTGGGGTGGTGGTTGTTGTTTCTGGGGTTGGCACCAAGGAGATGGCAGTTGTGGCTGGCAGAGGAAGTCGTGCTGGTGACGGGAGAGACGTGTGGGTTGTGTCACCAAAAGCTGGGGACACTTCTTCTTTTTGACGGCCTTGTGATTTATCTGGGAAGAGGAGACTTGTGGGCCTTGGGGTTCAGTCGTTCCAGTGAGGCACAGTGGATCATTCTGCTTTTATTTCGCTTTATTTCGTTTCATTTCTGCTCTTGCACGCCCAGGGGTTGCACAGACCCGCTCGGTGGAGCGAAGGGAAACCTCAAATCTTATTTTTCCCGCCCTCCTGCTCCTGAAATAGGTTTTTATCCTGAAAATGAGACGTGATGGGCACACACACGTACCTATAAACGAGTGGAGGTGTATCTGCACTGTGTGTTTTGTCGGTGTTCCCATGGAATTGGAATGATTATCCCAGTGTTCCATGACCTTCATTCCCACGTGGACATCACATTCTTTTTTTTTTTGGGTGGGTGGGGGGATCATCTGGTTCATGTGGACCCTTGAGCACTGTGCTGTTTGAATTCCCAGAGGAGCCAACCCGCCGTGGATTCCAGGAGCTCAGGGGGTGTTGGAGGGTTTGGTTTGTGCAGGGCAGGGATTCTGTGCCCTGGCACGTTGCTGTGCCTCTGCCTGGGTGTAAACACTCAACTTTGGGGGTTCCCTTATCATCCCCCATCCCTTTGATGCGCCAGTTTTATTTAGGGAACGGAGCTCCAGGTGGGGAAGGAGCTCGGTGCCCATCTCCTGCTGGGGCTGTTGGGGCTTGCAGGGTGTTGGCAGCTGCCAGCACAGGGTGTTTGTGTGTGGCCTAAAAACCCAACCATTTCTTGGGTGATTTGGGAACCAGGAGAATTCCTCGGCCTTTTGGGAGCAGCCAGGTCTCCTAACCCGCCCCAGGAGCGCCAAGCCCATACCCAGGGATGCTTCAGGGATAATTATATTTATTTCCTAAAGCAGGGGAGGCTTTGCCCCTTTCCCAGGGTGGTCACTTGGTTCAGGAGGTGAGTGAGGGCTGGCAAATGTTCCCAGCCTGGAATGTTTGGCCACAGGAAGGTGATGACTGGGAATTCTGGTGGAGGAAATGTTGAGTTTCAGAGAACTCGGCTGTGATGTGCCTGTTAAAATTCAGTGATGCAATTCAGAGGGGAAAATGACCCCTTTTATTTCCTTTTTTTTTTGAAAGGAAAAGTAGCTTTACTGCCATGAAATAATAGGGGAAGGTCCTCCCAAGATGTTCTTTCCAATGAAATTTCTGTGCAATTTCTGGAATTGGCTTGATTTGAGGGGAAAATACGTTCAATCCCTTTGTTTCTTTCCCCAAAATAATTGTTTTTTTTGGATTTCCTAACGCAAGAAGCTGAAATCCTGAGGTGTAGAAGATACCAGAGTGCCCAGAGATCCTGTTTTACCCAGGTTTTTGTTGGATATCTGAAGGAAAATGTTCCCTCTAAGGAGCCCAGCAGATTCTTCAGACTAAAACTGCTTTTGTTTTTTGCCCCCCAATAATGTTACTTTACCCAAGGAATGTATAAATTCGAATATTTTTTTCTATTTAACATGTCCTGATCTGATAATTTTTTTAGTAAGGATGGTGATTTTACGCTGGGGGTTGTGATTTCAGCTGGGGTAATTAGCCATTGGGAGGAGTTTTATAGGGAAAAGGAAATTAATTTAATTTGCTTTATATTTTTGTTCCCAAACTGCTGGTATTTAGCGGAGGTTTTGGCCGTAGATGTGGTTTCAAATCACATCATTTTATGGTTTTATCTGTCAGATCTTGTGTAATTGTGGCTCAGGGGTTTTGGGGGGATGGTGGCTGAGGATTTTTGGGGGATGGTGGCTGAGGATTTTTGGGGGATGGTGGCTGAGGATTTTTGGGGAATGGTGGCTCAGGATTTTTTGGGAGATGGTGGCTGAGCATTTTTTGGGGATGGTGGCTCAGGGTTTTTGGGGGATGGTGCCTCAGGATTTTTTGGGGATGGTGGCTCAGGATTTTTTGGGGATGGTGCCTCAGGATTTTTTGGGGGTGGTGGCTCAGGATTTTTGGGGGGGTGGTGGCTCNGATGGTGGCTCAGGGGTTTTGGGGGATGGTGGCTCAGGGTTTTTGGGGGATGGTGGCTGAGGATTTTTTGGGGATAGTGGCTGAGGATTTTTGGGGGGGTGGTGGCTCAGGATTTTTGGGGGGATGGTGGCTCAGGATTTTTGGGGGATGGTGACTGAGGATTTTTGGGGGGATGGTGGCTCAGGATTCTTTGGAGCTGAAGGACCCTCAACACCTCAATGGGCAGATGCTGGGGGGAAGGTCCAGATGGAAAAGGGAGACCAAACCATCATTTCCCCCAGCAACTCATTAAATCACGTTGCTAATCAAGGCTGGAACGGAAGGCACATGGAATATTTGGGGTGGGGATGCCCACAACCCCCTCAGGTGAGGTGTCCCACCCCAAGACCTCCCTGGAAGATCCCGACACATCCCTGGAAGGTCCCAGCACATCCCTGGGGGGTTGTGACACTGGAAATGCTGCTGCATGTGGCCAGCCCAGCTGCTGACTTGGTGAAATCCTCCTGCAGTCATTCCCTGCCTTTTTTTATTTATTTTTTTTTCCCCCACCCCTTTCTGAGCTGCAGGAAGGCAGAGCTGCCTCCTCTCTCCCAGCGCTTGCATAGATTTGTATATTATGGTTTCCCAATTATTCTTTAATTGCTGCTGATATTGAGGCTGCCAGATGTTGGTTGTCTTTCTCCAGCGCTGGCTTAACTGGGACTAAAGGGCTGAACTGGAAATAATTGTTTCACCTCGGGATGGTATTTCGTTGGAAAGATTAATAAAGTCCACTTGAAAAAGGGATTATTTTAAATTTGCTGCAGCTGGGAAGGACAAAGATTATCATTGTCAGAGGCAGAGAGCGTCAAAACTCGCCGGGGCTGCTTTTTTTAGAGAGGTGGGGGGGAAACTTAATAAAAATGTGCTTAAGAGGAGCCCTGGAGGGACGTCTGAAAACTTTTTAAGGCTAAAAGCATCGGCGGTAACAAGATGCAAATGTTACACGTCGACCCAATCAAAACCAAATCATTTCTTGATCCCTCTGGAAGAATGTCAGACTGTCCCTGCCCCGATTGGTCACAGGGCTGTGCCCGTGGAAAGCCACGCAGGGATATCTCTTGGGTTCTGCTATTTCTGCTTGGCTTTTTATGTTTCCCAGGGATAATTAGGTTTCAGTGCGGCTTTTTCCCCTGAAATTTGGTATTTTTTTTTTCCAGCTTCTCAAGCCCCGGGCTGGGAGATTTTTATTTATTTATTTAATTTTTGGCTACCCCTTCCGAGATGTGGAGTTTGATATTAAACGCTCGCTCTGCTGAAACCCAAGACTGGGGCTTGAAAAGGACGTGGAGGAGGGGTAAAAATCGTCCAGCGCGGAGGAAAAAAAAACAAACCCCAAAAAAACCCCAAACCCTTGGCTGTAGAACACAAATATCCAATTCTAATTGTTGGTTGGAAAGTGGCTCTGCTCGGAGCTGTGCAGACGAAGCACGTTGCCTTAAATAATTCCATCCTTCCTTCTGAAACGCTGCTGCAAAGGCACACGGAGATCTGGAGCACCGACAGAGCTCGGATTTATTGAGTTTTATTTTTTATTCCCCCCCCCCATAATTTGGTTGGAAACTGGGGCTGGTGGGGTGTAGTAATGTAGGAGAAGTTTAAATGTAGGAGCACTTTAAATATTTCAATATCAGCGGATAATTCTCTGTGCGTGCCTCAAACTGGTTTGGAATGGGATGGACTGGGGGGAGAGGGCTCTCTGCAAGTTGTTCTGAGCTTTAGCTTTGCCTCTGAATAATTAAAATAATGAATTTGTAGACGGACGGGGAGGAAAAAAATCAGCCCCTTGTGTTGTGGTTGGAGTTTCAGGGAAACTCCTGGGCCGGGTTTTGTGCCTTTTTCTTCAAGGAAAAGCTTCTTCTGGTGCAGGAGAACCCCAGGACTTGGGTGTGCGTATTTTGAATTCACCTTTTGGTTTCTCCCATGACTCACCTTGGAAAACTTTGGGTTTTCTGAAGGCAAAACCCCCCCAAGATTTTTTGAGCACAGCTTAAAGTTGAGTAACTGCAGGAGCAAACCCCCTCCACCAGCTTCGATTCCACCCAAAGAATCAAAAGTTGAGTAACTCCAGGAGCAAACCCCTTCACCAGCTTCGATTCCACCCAAAGAATCAAAAGTTGAGTAACTCCAGGAGCAAACTCCCTCCAACGGCTTTGATTCCACCCAAAGAATCAGAAGTTGAGTAACTCCAGGAGCAAACCCCCTCCAACACTTCGAATTCCACCCAAAGAATCAAAAGTTGAGTAACTCCAGGAGCAAACCCCTTCACCAGCTTCGATTCCACCCAAAGAATCTCCCCAGACCCTGGAAATTTTAGGGCTGGGGTGAAAACAAATGCAGAAATGAATTCTTTCCAGCTCTGGTCATGGATAATCACGGGCTTTGGGAGCAGGAGTGGAGCAGGAATGGAACTAAAGAGAGCCCTGGACCCACCTCCAGCTCAGCAGCTGCTTTTTTGTGGTTCAGGCTTTGTGGTGATGCTCTGCCAGGGCTGAGTTTGGCTTCCTGCGTCTGCTTTTCTCTGACTAAATTTGCTTTCTTTATTTATTTCTTTTTTTTTTTTTGCTAGAAATACAGGACGTTGGGGTTTTTTTACACTTTGAGACCTCGTGGGTCCTTTCTAACTCAGGATATTCTGATTTTTAGCATCTGTTTTAATAGTTTAAGCCACCTTTTTGTTGAGAGGAGAAAGAGATTTCTCACAGGTTTTTTTTTTTTAAAGTTTAAAAACCGAACCCTTTGTGCCTGTACAATTTTCAGCGTAAACTGAAACTCTTCTGTGGCCTCGTGGCCTCTTCCTGTGAAGAGAACAATAAGGAAGAAATAATTCCCATAAAAATAAGGAAGAAATGATAATAAAAGGTGGTCAGTAAGAAGTGATAATAGTAATAAAAAGCGATCAGTAAGAATTGATAGTAAAAAAGCAATAAGTGAGAAAGAAAAAACAACTCAGGGCTGGTGTTTCTTGGGAAACAAGGCACTGGGAAATCTTGGAATCCTTCTGCTTCAAATTCAGCTTGGGAAAAAAAATCCCAGGTGATCTTACAGTGTCTGTTCAGGTGTTACCACAGGTCATGTTGGATGGCTGTGGAAATTTTGGGAAGATTCAGTGGCTTCAGTGGCAGCTGGGAGACACGTTTTTGCCCCTTATTTCTCACCCAAAAGCCTTTGGAATTTCATTGGAAAATGAAATTCCGTTCGCTGTCGTTTGAAGCACGTGGGAATCTCTCCCGTGTTGTTTGCTGGGAGTGGGGTTGATCCACGTGCAAAAGTGACTCTGGATCTCCTTCAACGGCAGAAAATCTGGGAGTGAATGGTGCTCTGTGCCCGTTTAGGACAAGTCCTGCTTGTTAGTGACACGGGCCACGGGCCAGTGTCCCTGTGTGAATCACGGATGATGTGATTCCTGCAGCCCTTTGTTCCACCATCTCCACACCAGCTCATCCCCGTGGCACTTTGCTGGGCACTGGGCTCCGGTTGGAAGCACTTTGTTGGGCTTGATGTGGCCCAAAATGTTGTTAATTTGGATCCTCTTCCAAGGGGATTTTGGGGCTGAAGCGAGTCACGTCTGCCTTGTGTGTCCGGGCTTCAAAACTGAGCCCGGAGCTGCTCCTTCTCACTGGAGACACGTTTCTTTTATTTTATTTTAGCTTATTTTTGCCTGGAAAGCTCCACCATTCCTTGATTTAGAGCAGGATTTGAGCTGTGTAGGATCCCAGGTTTGATGGCTGCTGTAGTATTGGAGCTCCAAATTCAATCTCCAACCCGATGCTCCTTTCAGTGCTCGTAAATATGAGTTTAGATTGCAATTCCAGAGCTGCTCGTTCTCACTGGAGACACATTCAGTTGTCTCTTTTTTTTTTTTAGGCTATTTTTGCCTGGAAAGCTCCAACATTCCTTGACTTAGAGCAGGATTTGAGCTGTGTAGGATCCCAGGTTTGATGGCTACTGTAGTAGTGGAGCTCCAAATTTAATCTCAAACCCGATGCTCCTTTCAGTGCTCGTAAATATGAGTTTAGATTGCAATTCCAGAGCTGCTCATTCTCACTGGAAACACGTTCAGTTGTCTCTTTTTTTTTAGCTTATTTTCGCCTGGAAAGCTCCAACATTCCTTGACTTAGAGCAGGATTTGAGCTGTGTAGGATCCCAGGTTTGATGGCTGCTGTAGTATTGGAGCTCCAAATTTCATCTCCAACCCGATGCTCCTTTCAGTGGGTTTATTCTGAATTTGCACTGAAATTCAGACTTGGTGTTCCAGCCTGTGCCTAAATTCCATGGGACTTCCCAAATCTCTCGGTGCCGTGGACAAACCACTTGAGATTTCCCAATTAATGAATGAATTGGGAGCAGGTCAACTTGAGTTAAAGCTCTGGATTATCTGGTTCTGGGTACCCAGGAGTGCCGTGGCCTCACAAACCCATTTGGATTTGGGTTTTTTGGTGGAGGGGGGTTGTGTGTTTACCAGGAAAACATGCCAGCTCAGAGATCCTGGAGTAAAAAAGCAGAGGAATTAACTTAGTCCTCTTCATGTGGGCAAGAAAACTTGTTAATTGGCAGCGGCTCATTAAGGCAGAGAGAGGGATGATGAAGGGAGGGATGATGTACAGCAGGACCCTTCCCTTAAATACAGTTTAGTCCATGCAGTGACTCAGGCTGGAATTCAGGATCAAAGCAATCCTGGCTCAGTATTTATTCCAAATCAGTGGTTTCACTGGAAAATACAGTTCTGCCCGTGGATTCTTGCAGGTAAAAATGGTCTCTGAGGGGAGAAAATAGAATTGTGGTGCTTTTTTTTTTCTGATGCAGAGAACAGAGTTTAAATTTAGCAGCCTCATGTCAGTTCAGTCATAGAACTCAAGCCCTGACGAGTTAAATCTGGTTAAAAAGAAAACTAGTTATGGGTGTAATTTTACATAATTCTAGAAATCGGCAAGGACATTAATATTGGGTGGTAATGGGAATATTTTAATATTAATATTTAACATTTCAAACAGCTGTTGTCGTCGAAACTGCCCCAAGCAAATCCCCCTTTTGCAGGCAGAAAAGAAATCTTTATTTCCCCTCTAAACTCTTCCATAAGGCACTGACCAGATGGTGAAGCACTGGGCAGCCTCAATTCTTTTTCCAACTCTTCTATTCGATTTTTTTCCCCCCAAATGATTATTCCAGGATCGCCTCACCTTCGGCTCTTTCCATCCACGCGATTTTGAAAACCACTCTTTTTTTAAATTTATTTTTGATTTTCTCCCTTTTTTTAATGTATTTCGTTGAAAGAAAGGAGAAAGGGGGGAATAAAAAGCAAATGTTTTCCCACTAATGTGTATTTTCAGCTGCTGCCTGACAGTGGGGGAGCAGCTTTTTGTGTTCCAGGGACAAAGTGACCCTGGGAGTGACATCCCAGAGGTTGGGGAGTGTCGTGTCCTCTCGGGAATGGCCGTGGGGTGTCCTAAATAAATAAACCAAACCAACCCCTGTTTCTCATCCCTTTTGGGCCATCAGATCCTTCTCTCTCTCTCAGGTTCTTCCCTGCTCGGTTTTGGTATCTGGGAGGAATTTGGTGCCTTTTTTCTGCTGTTTTCCTTCGTTATTATTTAATGGAGGCGGCGGGAGCCTCTGGTGCCGTGGGTGCCGATTCTCTGAGCTGCTCTTTTGTGTCACCCCATTTCCTTTCTTTATTATTTTACCTTCTCCCGGCGTTTCAGTGAGGCATTAATTACGGTTTGATCTTCCTCCTGTAAAACTCCCGCTGAGATCCAGCTCCAGGCCCGTGGGCAGGGATTGAACTTTGATTTAAGGGGGGGGGTTGTGTCCCTGACTCAGCTTCATTCTCCCAGAATTGTGGGGCAGCTGAATGAAGTCACTGTCTCGGTCACTCCAACCCTTTTCCTTGGCCTTTTGCAACGAGGAAAAGCCGAGAGAATTGGGATTGTTCAGCCTGGAACAAGGAAGGCTTTGGAGTGAGCCAGTTGTGGCCTCCAGGATCGGAGGGAGCCGAGAGGGAAGATGGAGAGAGACGATTTGCAAGGGTCTGGAGGGACAGGACAGGGGGAATGGCTTCAGACACCCAGAGGCATGGGAGAGATGGGAGATTGGGAAGGAATTCCTGGCTGGGAGGGTGGGCAGACCCTGGCACAGGGTGCCCAGAGAAGCTGTGGCTGCCCCATCCCTGGGAGTGCCCAAGGGCAGGTTGGATCCCCTGGGATGGTGGAAGGTGTCCCTGCCCATGGCAGGGGGTGGAATGAGATGATTTTTACGGTCACTCCCAACCCAAACCCTCCTGGGATTCTGGGAAAACCAAGTTTGCCCTGGAGCTCTCCGCTGTCCATCCCTTCCCCTCCATAAACATCCCTGCCCTCACTCTTTATTCCCTGCCTCCCCCCTAAAAAACTCATGTACGAAACAATTGTGTCCTTGGAAATTGATGCGGCCAAGACAGCAAAAAGCAACTCTTCCGTCCGTGTGGATTCGAGGCTGTTCTGCCTTTGTGCAAGTATTTAAAGATGCCTCACGTTGAATTTTAAATCTCAGCTGTCACCTTTATTAATTGTCCTCCATCTAAAGGGTGCTGTGGTTTAATGGGAACTCCGTAAGGCTGATCACCATAATTACCTAGGAATGATAAACTTTATTAATGTGCCCATTGTCCTCGGAGTGATTAAAGCACTTTAAACATTCTTCTGTTTATTGAAGGCCCATGGCAGGAGTGTCGTGTGTTCCTCAAGTGTCAGCAGAGCCCTTGAAGGACAGTTTATTTCCTTACCCTTTTTTGATTCTTGTGTTCTCGCCATCCTAACGCCGCACATGAAAGCTGCCCTTAAATATATTTACCTTTGCAAAGGTAATAAAGCCCCTGAAATGTAGATAACGGATCTATAGGAGCACTGTTAGGGGTGCTGGGTGTTCCCTCCAGCGTCCTCAGAGCCCTTGAAGAACAGTTTTATTCCTTTTGTTGTCAGGATCTTCACTCTGTGCATAAAAGCTGCCCCCGAATATATTGACTTTCACAAAGGTAATAAAACTCTTGAATTGTAGGGGAGATAATGGATATGGGATGGGGAGACTTTGCTGGGTGTGTGTTCCACCTGTCTCCCAGACTCCTGGGAGCAGATAAGCCTTATCTTATTTTAATAAACAGCCTCTTTGATCTTTAGTAGGGTCAGGAAAGGTATTTAGTGTTGGGGCAGAGATTAAGGTGATTTTAGCTGCCAGTTTTGAGGCTGATTCTTAAAACATGGAGGAAGAGAGAGGGCGGAGGAGATAACCCTAAAGACAAGGAGAGCTGGGAGCACTTCAGCTGCAACTTGCCATTATTATTTTATTTTTATTTTTTTTTGCCATTTCAGGCTGAAGGAGAAATGAATTAAAATGGTGCTGTAATAAATTCCAGCAGGATCTCGGGTTCCTTTGCACAGACGTGTAATCCCGATCTATTATCACTTGGTTTTTCTCAGAGCCTTTGAGAATTGCTGGGGGGTGATAACAACAGCTTGGCTGGGGAGGGAGGACTATATATAGAAAGCATTTACTCATGGAATCAGTCAGTAAATAAAGGCCTTTTATGAGAGAGGATGTTAAACATCAGTGTTTTGAACTTTGTGCAGGTTCCATTCTTACAGCTAAGCTTAGCAAGTGTACATTGAATTACGTGGTTCAGTGTTTATTTACAGAGGGGATGAGGGGTTTTTTATTTTCTGGAATGGATCATTTTTTTCCCTGAAATGGATGATTTCCCCAAAGAGTGAAATGGCAGAAGATGGGGACGTGTGGGGGACAGCAGGTGGGGGTAGGTGACAGTAGGTGTTGGAAGCGATGCTGTCTCTGGTGGCTTTGTGATTTATTTCCTTTGCTTTTAAAATTACCAAATGCAGCCTGTGCTCTTTCAGGGTATCCCTGAAAACAGCCCTTCGGAAAGTTTAACTGGGATTTTAATTTGACCTGTGGGAATCAGGCTGGTTTGGGCAACTCTGAGCTCTGAGCAAACCCCTTCTCACGAGGGTCCTGCCTGGGCATCCTTTGGTGGAACTCCCCTTGAACCCCCACCTCAATATAATTTTAAATCGCAATTCCAGGAATTCCCTGCTCCACCTGGACACCACGAGACCCTCCCAGTGCCACCCAGTGCCACCCAGCTTTCCCTTGTCCTAACACATCGCCCTGGAGTCACGAGGCAGTTGGGGAAGGAAATAATCCTCACCCTACATGGGAAAACCTTCCCGTCCTTCCCAGCCCCGTGGCCGATTCCTTCGAAGGGTGATGTAAGAATATTCCGTGGAGCCACGGGCTGAGATAATGCCCTATTTTAACTTGGCAGCCTCCAGCAGGACATCCATGAGAGCTTTCAGGAGGTGTTTATAGGAAAGAAAAAAGGAAAAAACATGCCACAGAAGTTTGCCCAGACTTTCCGCCAGCTAAGCCTTAGATCTTATTATGGGCTTTAAATCTCTCCTGGAACTATTTGTCTCCTCTGCTGCCGGAATTTTGGCCGAGTCTCTTGCCTGGTGCTGAGAGATGTTGGGGCAGCAGGAGGTGAGAAATCACCGGTGAAGTGTAATTCACCCTAAAAATCCCAATGGATTTTTAAAATATTGATGGTGAAATCCGTATTAAAACCTGTTTTTATGTCATATTTTTACGTGTGACTTCAAGACCAGAACGACATAGAATTCTGTCTATCCTTTGTGGGCTGCAAGTGTTCTTGATTTTAAGTAGATTTCCAATCTGGTTTATTGCCCAAGAACCTTCTTCCATACTGGTGTTTTTATCACCTCTTGCATTTTGGGAATTAAAAAAAAAAACAACTAGGGAAAAAACCAAAACAAAACTGAGAATTCAGGGTAAAAAAAATTAAAAAAAAGGAAAGGGGAGTATGTGGAAAAATATGGATTTTCTTGTGCTGGATTCATTAATGGGGATTTTATATTAATCTATGATATTAATTTTATATTGATCTATTTTTATATTAATCTATTATTTTATATTAATCTATTATTTTATATTAACCTAAAATTACTGTGCAGAGGTGAAGGACTGAGAGTTCGAAGTGATTCTTCCCGTTCTGGGAGAGGAGGAGCAGGATGGGACACCCCCCCCCTTTTGGAAACCACAGTGTGTCAAGGCCAGTTGAATTTTTATCTTGGAGAGTTGAAAGTCATATTCGATGGAAAGCTGCAAAGAGCTTTTATTTATTACAAATATTTCCTTACCGCCACCTAACGTGGATTATTGCTGAAGTCCTCGTGTTGTTAACCTCGTGTTTCAGCAAACTATTAAAACTGTGTTGAAGGCTGGAATAAGATTGGCTGGGGGTGGGTGTTTTTATTGAATTTTTTTCGCGATTTCTTTAATTTTTTCATCCTAATTTTGCCTTTTAAGCCCCAGCCTCTGGGCCAGGCGTGCTGGTTCCTCTCTCCTGCTGTCCAAACACATTCCATAAACCAAGAGCACGGGGCAGGTTTGGTTTTTTTTTAATCCCCCCCAAAACAAGGGCTGGATTTCGCCATGATCATTCCGTGACTCACTTATAATAATCCCTTTCCCCCCCCCGTCCCGTTGTGTTTGGTTGGGAACTCCCTTGTGAACAGCCCAATTTGCAGGAGCTGCTTTTCCTGGCTCTGTTTCTCCCCAGTAATGATGGGATGAGCTGGCCAAAGGGGTCATCACATGGTTATTTTACTGGGACACTGGGATAATGCCCCGCTGTGTTCCCCAGCCCAGCCTCCCCTTGGGCTGCTCGGGGTCTCTCCAGCTTGTTTGGACCTTTCCAAGTGCGGGGGAAACGACAATCCGACAAGTTTCTCACATTAGCACTTGGATCAGAAGCAAAAAAATCCACTTTAGTACAGTGGTGAGTGTCCCCGTTTCTCACGTTGGAGACCAGGGGTTCGGTTCCCGCTGGGGAGGCAGTTTGAGAGTTGGACTCGATGATCCTTGTGGGTCCCTTCCAACTCAGAATATTCTGTGATTCTGTGATAAAAGAGCTGGAGGTGATGAATCGTCCGTGGAAGGAGTGAAATGGGATTTAAAAGCACGGGATGGGTTTGTGCTTCCTGCCTTGTTTGGGGGAAAAACCCAACCCCAACCCTACTTCGAGATGTTCAGCTTCTGCTTCTCATTTGTTCAGAGGTGCTGGATGTGTCTGTGATGAAATTTAAGAACGTGAGGCCGTTTCTCAGGCTGGGTTTTTTGACTTCTGCAGGAAGCTTAAATAAAAAAAAAATATTGACTTAAATCAGTTCTTCAGGCTCACAGTCCTTGTTCTTTGCCCTTCGCCTGAGTTTTATATGGATGATCTTCGAGGCCTTTTCCAGCCTTAATGATTCCGTGGCATCTCTTGCTGTGTTTTGGTGATGTTTTCCTTCAAGGACAGTGGTCATTAATGAGTTTATTCAGCTGAATTTCCCAGCAGTTTGATGCATTTCCCTGTTAAGGCGAAACACCTGAATGCACAACGTGCTGAACACCCTGAAATTGCAGCTTGTCAACAGGCAGGGGTGGAAAATAAATGGCAATGAAAGTCTGTAGGTGCAGGGCTGATGATGCAGGAGGTTTGTGGTCCTGGTGTTTGCTGGAGATTCCCTTCCCTGGGAATTCAGGGTTGGATAATGAACTCGTGGCCAGCAGCTCTCCCAGCAATGTAATCCTGAGTTTTTCAGATTCCCTGGGTGCAAAGGAGGCAGAGGAATTAGTTTATTTGCAATTGTGACAAGTGTCCCAGGAACGGGATGTTCTTTGGGGCTGTTCCCTGAGCTGGGCCTTCAGTTTTCCCCTCTCCAGGCTTGGGGAAGAGCTCTGTGCATCCCTCAGTGGCAGAGGAGATAAAGATTCGACGTTTTAATGTGGAAAAAAATGAGTGTGGAGCTGCTGTTTGGTAGGAGACAGTTGGATCAGATAGAGTCAAGGGAGCTAAAAATGAGAGTGTGGCACAGGCACTGCTGGGCTGAGCTCTAGAAAAATGGGATTGCTTCCCAATTTTTTTTTTTAGTTTCTTGAGTTTTAGTGGAACTTCCCTCCCCTTTTCCATGGCAGGGGGTTGGAGTGACAAGATCCTTAAGGTCCCTTCCAATTCAAATTATTCCCCTTTCCCTTTTTTGTTTTCCAGTTTTGCCAATCACTGGCCCAACACCCACCCCCGACACCTCTCAGAGGTAAATAAAAACAGCAGCACAGGGAAAAAAACCCTTGGAAATGTGATCTCAGAAATCGGAATTTTAACATTCACCTTCTGCAGCGGGGAAACCTCCTTGATGTTGTTGGTTTCTGAGAGGTTCCTCTTCTCTCTCTTGGCACATTTTCCCCCCTCCCCACTGACCTTTTCGCCTAGTCTTGGGTTATTGTTATTTTTCTGGTTGTAAACTGCTTTGCCCTTGTGTTCTTGGCTGCTTTTCCTTTCGTTCACAGAGTCAATCCTTTCCCCCTCTCAAAGCAAACACCCAGGCCAACCTTGCAGACCTTCCTTTGCCCAGGCTGCTGTTTTTTCACAAGGCTCCTTTGTTCGGAGCAGCTCTGGGAACGCCGCAGTCCCTGGGAAGGGAAGGCAGGCAGTGCCTGTGTTACCAAACAAACCCCTCTCCCCTTCCTTGGGGGCTGCTCTGCCTCCCCCCCATCAAAATCTGCTTTTCAGCTGTCAGAGGCTGCAGTGGATCCCCAGGGCAGAATTGTTTGCTCAGGGGTTGTAAACACTGTCAGGAGGGGGTTTGACGGGAGTGAAAAATGAATTTAAGTGGCTGGTGCAGAGGGAAAGAGTCGAACCAGCTTTGGCTCTGCCTGCCAGGGAGGGGGGAAGCACATGGCAAGAATTGTTCCCTGGGAGGGCGGGGAGGCCCTGGCACAGGGTGCCCAGAGAAGCTGTGGCTGCCCCTGGATCCCTGGAAGTGTCCAAGGGCAGGTTGGAGCAGCCTGGGATAGTGGGAGGTGTCCCTGCCCATGGCAGGGGGTGGGATGGGATGATCCTTAAAATCTCTTTCAACCCAAACCACTCTGTGAAATCCAGCTTGCTCTGTTATTTCTTGTGGCTTTTGGTACTGGGGCAGGTTAGGAATGAATTTGAGGTGGAAGATAGAGAAAGCAGAGTTTATTTTCGCTGCTCTATCCATTACCAGATCCTGAATGACATCCTAAGCCTTCCTCTACCAGCTCACATCTGGTGGTGTCTTATCAGAACAGTTTGTGACTAATCCAAAATCCTTTGCCTGCGGGGAAACGTCGTGTTCCTGTGATCACACAGTGGTGGGAGGTGTGGAGGACACTGGTGATAAAATGCTAATTTTAATTATACTCCTCCTCTAGAGCATGGACACTTTATAAATAAAGATTGCACAGACAGAGAGGCCTTTTGTGGGTTTGTTCCTGGAGATGTAACAGCTCTGTTCCTCCTCAGCAGTCCCGATTTCCACCTGCCCGAGGTGACCAGGAGGAGCTGAAGTTGCAGGCAACAATGTACAGATGCCATGAACTTCCACGAAACGCTAAAAAGAAATTCCTTTGCCTTCCCAGGTTCTCTTCAGGAAGGTCCTCCTGGCCATCGTGGGTGGGAGTTATGGCTTTGAACACTCCGAGGGGTTTAACCTGGTAAATAATATTAAAAATCACTTGTAGCTGCACAACAGGCAGGTCAGTGATGGGCAGCTTTGGGTTCCCTCGTCTTTGGCCTGATGCTTCTCCCCAGGAGGATATAAAATAGGATTAGAGAAACAAGGAATGGGCAGCAGAAAGGAAACTGTAAAAAGCTTTTCTGCCACGTGAAAGTAACTTTCCTACTTGGCAAAGCCCTGGATTCTCCCGCGGAATGGCTCAGGAACCAGGATGCTGCTTAGATTTTCCTTCCCTTGGCTTTGAGACTGGACATGCCTGAAGTTCACAGTCAGCACTTGTCCTTTGCAAGGGCAGGAGGTGTTTGGGGTGAAATGTGCTGAGAACACCCCAGAGCAGCCCCACCTGCCGTGCTTGACCTGCTCTGAACAAGTGTCTGGTGTCTTTGGGGCTGGATTTCTGTGTCAGGGGCTGGGCACAAGCACAAGGACGAGAGATCCAGGGGCTCATCCAGGTATCAAAGGAGCTTCCCAACTGCCCCTTGGTGCCGTGTGGCTGCAGGAATGTCCCCCAGGAGTGGTGACTGTGAGCTCTGGAGCTCCCAGTGTTGCACAGTTCCCTGGGGATTCTCCTGCTGTATTAAAAGCCCCATGATTTTCCCTCTGAAGGAACTGCAGCCTCGGCTGCTGCTCTTCCCTTGTGTTGTCGGGCTCTGGTGTTGAAACACCTCGTGTGGTCAGCAGGGAGACACAAAAGAACTGGAGATGATTTTTCTTGTGGTTCCAGTAACAGGCTGGAGCATCTTCCTCGCTGTGTGTAATCAGGAGGCACAATTAGGCAATGTTTTTCTCTGGAGTGAAGCCCTTTTGGGAATTTTCTTCACAAGGAATTGCTGTTCAAAGGTCTGTTTGCTGCTTTAAGTAGAGGACAAGTCCAGAGTGAGACTTTTGATATTAAATTCTCCTTTCTAATGCAACACCCAACAGGGCCAAAGGTACAGGTTGTGGTGTGCAGGGATTTTTCTTGTGTCATCTAGACCATGGCTGGAGGTTCAGGGATAACAATTGCTCTGATGTTTGGGAAATTTGATGCTGGAATGACTTCAAGCCAAGAGGTGCTGTGCAGAGGAGGCTGCAACAGGCAAAAACCCGACTTCCCTCGAGTGCTGCATCCTCTGTGTCCCAGCCAGGCTCTAATGGAATCAGGCCTTCCCATTAATTAATACGTTTTACATGGAGCCCATCAACTAACGTTTAATTTGCCTCAGTAAGAAGGCAGGGCATTTTGGATCGAACTGCTCAGTGCTTGGGATCATCTGGAAGAACTCCTGGGTGACAGCAACTTAAAAATGCTCCTTTGAACTAGAGGTGGTCAATTGGTTAATGCAAGTTTGTGTCTAATTTAGTGCAAAACTAAGACGTGGAAGGAAAATGATCTCTTAAGCAAGGATTCCAAAATCACAGAGAATAGTGAGTTGTTCACATGTTTTGGGGGTTTTTTTATTTGTTTTGTTTAACAAAACCCAGGAAGTTGTGGCTGCCCCATCCCTGGAAGTGTCCAAGGCCAGGTTGGAGCAGCCTGGGATAGTGGAAGGTGTCCCTGCCCATGGCAGGGGGTGGGATGGGATGAACTTTAAGGTCCTTCCAACCCAAACCACTCTGTGATTCTGTGGAAGCAAAGAAGGCTTCATAGAAGTTCTTTTTTAATGACACCCATCTTCCATGGTCTGGATCTTCCACGCAGGCCTGTGCTTGTGTTTAGAATCCCAAACTGCCTCCCAGTCTCGGGAATGGTTTAGGAGGTGGCAGATGTGGGCTCTTCTCTCAATTAACAAACACCATTGCAGCCGAAGTTTGGTGTCGTGAGGGTTTCTCTCCGTGTGCCTGGAACATGATTCTTTCCCATCCCAGACCACCACAGCGTGTTCCTCCCCACGCCAGGCCCTGTCCTGGCCGATTCCAGGATTCAACTGTGGATCCTTTGGTGTGGGAGCCTGAGTCCAGGTGAAATCAGTGTGTAGTAACCAGAGTTACAAACTGCAGTGTTGATAGTTATTACCTGGGTGTTGGAGAGGGGATTAGTGGGCATGTTCCTACAGCCCTGCGGGGGAGGTGTGAGTAAACTGTGTGTAACCACCGCCAGCAAATCCTTCGGCTGTTAAATCTCGTGCCAGAGCTGCCCTTTGGGGCTCCTGGGAACACGGGATGGGCGTCAGAAGGAGCCCAAGGTGGTGAAGAACAGGCAGGAGCACAAAGCTGGCTCTGGAACCCGTGACAAACCCTCGTGGGCAGCGCCGGACGTGTCGTTACTTGGCGCTACTTTCTCTGCTGTCTCCTCGAGGTGTGGCACCTCTGAGGGCTCGTCTGAGCCCTCCCACAGCTGGGGGAGTGGAATCTATTTCACAAGTTATTCTGAGTTGGAAGGGACCCATAGGATCATCTAGTTCAACTCCCAAGCAAATGGAACCCACAGCCCTGGAGCCTCGGGCACCACGCTCCATCCATCCATCCATCCATCCATCCATCCATCCATCCATCCATCCATNCCCTGGAGCCACGGGCACTACGCTCTATCCTTCCATCCATCTCCCACCATCCAGGCCATGTCACTGAGCTCCTCTTCCAGTCTTTTATTAAACCCCTCCAGGGATGGCGACTCCACCCCCTCCCTGGGCAGCCCATTGCACCGAGGGATCGCTCTCTCTGGGAAAAACCTCTTCCCAACATCCAGCCTGAATTTCAGTGTGTGAGAAGACCCAGTGATGCTGTTCCTGGTCGCCCTTTGGTGTGTTCACGTTTTTGGGCACCGTCAGCTGTTTGTATTTTCATGGCAATTTTAGAGTTATTGCTCAAACTGACCCTTCAGTTTCCTGATGTGGATTTAAACCTTGCAGCTCGTGAGCGCTCTCCTTTCTGCTGCTGCTCTTCTCTCCACGAACTGGTGGGAAGACACTCCCAATAAATGAGTGAAAAGCTTCAGTCAGCCCCTGAGAAAGGGGCAGGGGATGATGCTCAGGCCACTCTAAAAGTTTCCTATTGTTCTGTTTCTTCTCTCCGTGACTCTCCGTAAAACCACCAGGAAGAAGGGATTTGTCTTCCTAAAGGGTTTTGCTTATGGAATAAATATCTTGTCGTTAAGTATTACGTGATGAATATTTTATTCCTTGGGAGAGGAATATTTTTAATGAAAGAATAATGCAGCTGATACCATCACGTAACTGTTCTGCTTGTGCCTCTTCTGCCTTGAGCAAAATCGTTCTTAATTCAGTGTATTTATACCTGGTGTATTTTGTAAATACATTGTCTGTTGTTTAAATCCAACTCTCGGTCTAAACATCCTTTAGAAGACAATTATTGAGCAGCTTTTGGAAAGGCAAACTTCTCTAAAACTAATTTTTCATTCCATGACAAGTTTTGTGGATCTGAGCAGGGGACTGATGCCCTTCAGTGGTCAGTGTTCCTGAACTGGAACTGGGAGAGGAAGATGATCCTGTTCTGGTGTCCAGGGAGTGGGAAGGTGGTTTGAAGCTCCTTGTGTGAACACACAGAGTGCTTGGTTTAATTTCATGGACATTAAGGCTTGGAAACCTGGAGAAGCTCTTCAGGGACGTTATCCTGGGATGTCCCCATCTCCTTCCTGGGAGCTGGGGAGGATGTTGGTGTCCTGAGCTGGGGCTGCTCTTCCCATTGCCAAAGAAGCACAAGTCTGGTGTGACTCAGCTTTACAAGAACATTGCTTTAAGCAGCGTTAATCCTGCCTGACTGCTCGAGTGTTTTGTTTGCCCAATATCCTTCCCCTTGACGGGAGCCGACATCCCTTTGTTCTGGGAGGCAGAGTTACGGCCCGAGTTTGGGTTCTCAGGGGGTGACAGAATGCCACCGGAATGTGATGTGTCACATCTGGGAAAAGGGCTCCCAGAATCCAGACTGGCCCTTCAGCTGGGGGTGGGTGGAGCTGAAACATCCTTGGAAGGTGGGAGAGAAGGGAAAAAAAAAAAGCCTGGTTCGGTGTGAAATTCGTATTGCTGATCTTTTCTTGAGGAGAAATAAGTGAAAAGATAATGAGAAGCCCTGAAGTCTGGTGGCAACGTTTCTGAGTCAGAAAAAAGGGGTTTGGATGCAGCTGGAAATCATTGCAGTTGCTGCATGTGAGCCAAGAAATCAGTGTGTGTTTGGGAGCAGCTGGGAGTTCATATCCTGCTGCAGCCAGGGGAAGGCTGCTGGTTTTCCAGCCATTTCCCTTTTGGGTATTTCAGCCCTCGTCAGAGAACCACAGAGTCGTGGAATATCCTGAGTGGGAAGGAGCCACCAGGACCATCCAGTCCCACTCCTGGCCCTGCACAGACACCCCAACAATCCCACCCTGCCCCTGGATTGTCCCAACACTCCTGGAGCTCTGGCAGCCTTGGGAATGTGCCCAAACCCTGGGGAGCCTGTTCTGTGCCCAGCCACCCTCTGGGGGAAGAACCTTTTCCTGATACCCAACCTGACCCTGCCCTGGCACAGCTCCATCCCTTCCCTGGGTCCTGTCACTGGTCACAGAGAGGAGACCAGTGCCTGCTGATGCTCCTTCTCCCGTGGTTATCCACCTCTGGAGTTACCTGGCTGCTGCAGGGGTGGTTATTCAGGTGGTGCTTCCCCTTTCCTTGGGATAAAGGGAACCCCAGGAGTTGTTGGTGCCTTTCATGGACATTTCAGGCTGTACCAAGGGGCCGAGGGCATCCACAGCCTGCTGGGATGGAGTCTTGGGGAAGACTCATCTTCTGCTTTTAGATGGTTACTGACGGGGAAAAATACTGATCAATATAAATGACTGAGAGAATGAATTCGTGTGTTGAATAATAAAGACAGCAGAGCTTTAATTAGCATCCTCTCCGTGGCATTCCAGCTCTGTGCTGCTGGATGTTTGGAATGTGCAGCTGCCAAGGGCCCTTTAAAGTCTGGGGTCTTAAAGTCTAAAGGTCTAAAGTCCAGGATGATCACAGGAATGAGCAATCTTCCTATTGTCTCACTTCCCTGGAAGTTTAAATGGAGAATTAATCCTCTGCTCCGTTGTCATCCTCTGCCTTCCTGCCCAGTCTTCTTCCTCTCCTCCCTACAAATAGTCTCCCGAGGTTTCGAGGGTGAGGAGAAAGTAAGACTGGCATTTTTGGCTGTTCAGTGAGGTGAATCAGCCTGGTGGTGGGCGGGAGAAACGTGCCCTGGGGTTCAAAATGTGCCATCAATGGGCAGCAGGACCCTCGTCATCAATCCAGTGAAGATTTCCTTCTTTTTGGTTAAAAAATCCCATTTGTTTGATTTTTCTAACAAGAGAAAGACAGGAGTTGTGGGAGGGGGTGTAGGAGGTGCCTCCGTCTCCTCCTCTCTGGAAGGCTCTTGTTTTGAGTTTGACAGAAGGAAATTAGGGCTGGGAATCGCTTGAACTGGCAGAGAACGAGGCAGTGGAACTCCTGGAATTCCTGCAGGATGAGGAAGGTTCGTCTGAGCAGACTTGGAGCTGTGTAATCTTGGCAGCTGCCCGGAGTGGCTGGACTGGGGAAGGAATGCTAATCCTTTTTTTCCTGCCTTTTGGCTTAGTCAGGAGAAAAGACACAGATGACGTTTTCCAAAACGACATCCTTCTGCTCTCTGTGAGGATGTGAGGACACAGCAGGATAACCTGGGTGCAGCCAGGATCCCTCGTTCCAAGAGCTCAGACCTGGAGAAGCAGCTCATCCATTTTTTGCAGCGTCTGGATAATTGGCCGATAGAATTGGCTGCTTTAATTAACTTCACCAAAAAGCAAAGTTACTGTTTTTATGGGAAGAGCCATGTCATTAGCAGCCAAAAAACCAAACAGGGTGTGGAAATCTCCAGCCCAAACATTTAATGACAAATACAAATTTCAGCCTAAATGTGTTTTACTTTGCCTGGCAGCCAATGGATGCTGGTAAAAATCAAGTCCTCCTGCATTAAATCCAATTTACTCGTGTGGTTGGGTGGGATATTCCCGCTATTTAAAGTTTCTTTTCCAGGGGTGTCATTCCTGTTGTTCCAATGGGTTTGGTGAATCTGGTGTCCATTCAAAAAAACCCCTTTGTTTTCTCTCTCCCCCCTCAACTCAGCCATAACCGTGTGTGTGAAGGTGTGTCATCACATTTTCGAGACTCTCAGCTTTAGAATTTATATTGTCAAATACTGGGGTTTGCTCTGCAAAGAGTTTTAGTGCTTAAAAAGAGGATTTTAATTTTTTTCTTTTTACACTTAATCCAATTATTGTAGAATGGTTTGGCTTGGAAAACACCTTAAAACCATCTACACTTCCACTCCCTGCCATGGGCAGGGACACCTTCCCCAGACCAAGTTGCTGCAAGCCCCAGTAAAGAACTCAAACAGGATGACGTTTGGAGTGTGAAGTTTAATTATTTATATGTTTAAATATACCCTGATTGCTTTTCTTCCACTCCGTCATTCCCTCAGCAATGGGCGTGTGTATCCCTGAGCGCTCTCCTTGGAATTGTTGTGCTGGGAAGTCACTGGGCCATGGAGATTATCCATGAGTTTTGATGCAAAAGACAGATAAATGTGTTAATTGAGTGGCCATAACTTACCTTCAGCTGGTTCTTTGGGCACTGATAATTTCCCACCTGATCTGCAGCTCAAGCTGAAACGAGACAAAGGAAAATTTAAGTTAAATATGAGGGAGAAATTCTTCCCTGGGAGGGTGTTGAGGCCCTGGCACAATTTGCCCAGAGAGGTTTTGGGATTCCCCATCCCTGGGAGTGTCCAAGGCCAGGTTGGAGCCACCTGGGATGGTGGAAGGTGTCCCTGCCCATGGCGTGGGATGGGAAAGGTTTGAAGTTCCTTTCCAACCCAAACCATTCCAGGAGTCTGTTGTGTAGGAGAGCAGCAGGAATGCTGATCCCAGGGGAAGTGGAATCAGCTTTTCTTCTCTTACACCCTCAGTGCTTTGAGGGTGAACAAGTGAGGGAGACCATCTGCTCCACGTTTCAAAGACCTGTCAACGTCCCACAGCTCTCTGAAGACTTGTGATTTTGAGGGGAAAAAATACTTTTCTCTATAATTAACACTTTTCCTGGAAATCTTTGTCTTTCAGATGGGAAGAGGAGCTGACGAGGAGGATGAGCCTGGAGTCTATGGTGGAAACACTGCGAGAGGTAAGGGTGGGATAGTTTGTACTGGACGGGTTTTCTGCGCCTTTTATCGTGCTGGTCATCCTTTAAATTTGTGTTTTCATTACAAATCTGACTGGTAGGGTGTGTTGCTGTAGGGGACAGTGATAAAGTTGGGAAGGTGGAGCAGAAAGGTGCCAGAGTTGGTGACAAAGTGGCAGGAGGGGGTGGTGATGTGCCATCCCAGCCTGCTCAGGTTGAGTGAGGAGCTCTCACCTCGAGTCTTTGTTGCAGCCAGCTCTTCGTTATTCCCTTTTCCCAGTTTCCACCCACTTCTTACTTTCCTAAATTGATCTTTTTAAAAATGCTTAGTTATAATTATAACTAACTAATAGCCATTAATACAGGCTGCTGCTTCTTTCATGACTCTTTTTAACTCCTGATTATAGCGTTGGACCTCTAATACAGGGGTACCGAGTTGGGGTTATCCCAGTTGCTCCATCCAGTCTCATTTTCCATGAAGACTTTTCCGGGGAGCTGAGTGTTGCTCGGTGTTGTATTTTGGCCACAGTGAGTGGAGCTGGGCTCTCACCTTCTCCGCCTTCTCTTGCAGGAGGCCCAGGAAGCAGAAGCTCTCCAGGAGGAGCTGAATGAAAAGATCGAGAGGCTGAAAGCAGAACTTGTGGTCTTTAAGGGTCTGATGAGTGATGTAAGTACTGAGTGGCCCCTCCCAGTGCCTTTGTGAGCGGGTGTGTGTGTGTGTCATGCCAATGGCTTCATTCATGAAAAGGTGATTAGCGAGTGCTGCTGTGTAATTAGTGTGATGCTGCCTCTGATCTAATGCATCAGACAGATCCCCCTCCCCCTGCTTCCTGTCTGGTCTGTGTAGAGATGCATTAACTTGCTGCTTTAGCCCATAAATAACCCAGACTCTTCCCTCCCTTCCCGGTTCTCCACAGTGCCAGCGTCCAGAGCTGCAGCCCTGGGGGAAAAAAAAAAAGGGTTGGAGAACTCCCAGATCAGGGCAAAGAGATCTTTGTCCCTGTGCAGCACCACACGGGGATTTGGGGCTGAGTTATCCAAGAGAATCGTGTTCCCGAAGGAGCACCTTGTACGGAGTCATGGAATGGTTTGGGTTGGAAAGGAACTTCAAACTCCTCCAGTTCCACCCCCTGCCATGGGCAGGGACACCTTCCACTGTCCCAGGTGGCTCCAGCCTGGCCTTGGACAATTCCAGGGATGGGGAATCCCAAACCTCTCTGGGCAACCTGTGCCAGGGCCTCCCCTCCCTCCCAGGGAAGAATTTGTGCTTCCCCCTCTGCCTCAGTGAAAGCTCTGGGGAGATGAATCCAGTATCACTGGGTCAGGTATTGGATTTGTTTCCAGTGCTGCTTCAACCTAATGGTTAAAAAAAAAACAAAATGGAAAAAAGACCTGTTTTCAGAGGAATTTCCTCATGTCTCATTAGATATTGACTTCCCTCCAAAGCCAGAGGATCTCTTAGGCTGTGAGTGGGTGATTTTCTGACATGTCAGCACACTGAGAGCATGTCCTCATGCAGATTTCTGGAGAGATAAGGCAGGTGAACGCTGAGCTGCCTTTCTCTGGAAGGCTGAGTTAGTGCTGATGCCAGTTGTCTAAGGAATAAATCCTATTATGCTTATTTATTCCGTCATTTTGCATACAACTGCCTTGATATAAACCTGCAGAACCCGCTCCCGGTGTCAAACACATTCTCCCAGGGCCACTAGATGTGTGAAATTTGGCAATTAGCCGTGTCTTCTTTTGTTGTTTAATCGAGGGTGGCCCTGCTTGGCTGGAGGGGGTGAGGGAGGAACTGGTTGGGGCTCAATCCCTGGGATGGTTTTTTAATTTCTCTAAGGAACAAACAGTTGCTCCATGTGTACAAAAAGGGTGTTGGTGAAGACAAACATCCTCCTTTCCCTTTGAGGGAAAGGGTGTTTAGGGCTTTGCAAACCCTGAGGGAGAAAGAGAAAGCCCAGGGAAAGGGCTGAGAAGGGTTATCTTGGCTCTCAGTGGGTAAATACTTAGAGCAGAGAAATGCGAAGTGTTGGCACGTGGCTCTTGCTTTCCTGTGGATAAATCACTGGTATCTGTTCGGTGGATAAAACTGAGTGTCAGTGTTTAGAGGTTTCCTCAGTGTGTCTGGAAAACAAAAATCTCCCAAGTCTGAAGGTGGTTGACAGGGGCTGGAGAAAACTCTGTGTAAATCATCATAATAATAATAATAATAATAATAATAATAATAATAATAGATGGGAAAGCTCAACCCAAACCAACCAAATCCCCAATGCATTCCTCTTAGGAAGCACATTTGGTATTTGAGAATTCTCTGTAAGGAGTTTTTCCACTTTTCTGGTCCAAGTGAAAGCCTTGCCCGGCCATTGAAGTGGGACTTTCTAACAGAGTCTCAGCTAGGCTGGAAAATGTGCTTTGGGGGGTTTTTAATGCTTCTTCCTAAAAGGAACCAGATGTACTGTCTGAGTGGGAGTATCTCTTACAAACTGGGCTTAAAACTACCCAGAGAGAAGCAGGGCAGTATTTTTCATGCAGACTTTCTGCCAGGCTGGGAGGCAGGTTAATTCCAGTGAGGAGTGTTCTCTGTGCCACAGGATTTCATGGATCTCTTCAGATCCAGTCTTGATTTGATGGTTTTGTGGAATCTGTGAAGGTCCTTCAGCCTGGGTTCTGATTTCAAAGCAACTTCTCCATTCAGGGAACAATTTTTCTGTTTGAAAGAGGGGAAGTGTTTCATCCCCACCAGGGCTTAGATTTCATTCTACTCTGCACGTGCTACACAGGGGGTTTTCTCCATTTTTAAAGTGTTATTTATAGAACCCCAGAATGGTTTGGGTTGGAAGGGACCTTCAGTATCATGGTGTGCTTGACATGGGACACCTTCCACCAGAGCAGGTTGCTCCAAGCCCCATCCAGCCTTGGATATTTCCAGGATCGGGGCATCCACAGCTTTTCTGGGCAACCTCTTTTTGTCCCAGCCTGTTACCAGCCCATCAGACTTCCCTGTTGCCACATTTAGGACGTCTTTTTGGGTGGGCATAGATTATTTTTCAGTGGCCAATCCCTCTGAAGGATCAGAATCAGGTGTCAATGTTGACTGTCAGCTGTCAAATCCACGCGATTGTCCGTGCTCCGCCCTCCCGGAGCACGAGGTGTGATATTGTTTGAGAGATACTGAGGGGTATCTCCTCTTTCCTGAACTGTCTAATAATAGAGGGTAATCACTGCTGTCCTTCCTGCAGCCCATGACAGACCTGGACACAAAGATTCAAGAAAAGGCCATGAAGGTGGACATGGACATCTGCCGCCGAATCGATATCACGGCCAAGCTGTGCGATGTCGCGCAGCAGCGCAACTCGGAAGACGTTTCCAAGATATTCCAGGTGATTAGGCCATGAATTTTCCTCAGGGCAGGGCAAAGAGGGAGCCAGTGTTGAGGTTTCGCCCTGTTTCCCTCCCTCTCTCTGGGTCTGGCAGCGTAGCTCTCCTGCTGTAGGGCCAAGAGAGGAAGATGAGAGAGTTTCTTTAAAAAAAGGAAGCGTCAGGATGACCTTTAAGAGGTGCTGGTAAACTGGGGTTAGTCTGCAGTGAATGCAGGACATGGGAAAAAAGCGTCCTGGCAGGGCCTTGGCTTGTATGAGTTACTCCCTCACATTTGTCCCCTTCACAGGGGAGAGGTTTGAAGCTTGTAGAACTGTCATCTGAATGTTCTCATTTCTGGCTCGAGCTCCGTGGCCAGAAATAACATTTCTGTGGTGCTGAGCTCTGGCTACTCTGTGGGACGCAAAAGCTCCAGTGGCTTTCCTTGAGCTGCTGGGGCTTCTTGGTGCTGGAAGCAAAGTCCTTGATTTTGCTCCAGAAGCCGTGGCAGCTCTGCCTGGAGCAAACCTGTCACTCCCAGTGCAGTTGGTTTTCTGGCCCAACTGCAGTTTCAGTCGTGATTAACCCTCACCTTCCTTCTACTTCCATCTAAATGTGTCTTGCTCAGTCTTTCAGTAAATCTGATGCTTTTCTCTGTGTAGTGATGCCACATAAATGCTGTCCAAAAACACTGTGAAAGATCCTTGTGGTCTCCACTACTGAAGTTGCCTAAATGTTTGATGATTTTTATTTTTTCCCCCCAAATACCCAAATCTTACAGGAGACAAGTCTTTTTCTGGCATGTTGAGCCACTGCTGGTGGTTCTTTCTTGTCTCTGGGTGGAATTGCTGAGTCCTTCTGCTCCAAGGTACCTGCAGAGCACACCTTTTGGTCAGGCATGCAGGGGTTAAAATGATCAGGAGAACAAAGCCAGCAGGGGATTACGTGCCAAGTAGAGGCAAAAGGTAGTTGGAGAGTGGAGTGTGTGTTTGTGACTCTGTGGCACCAGCTGTGAATGCCCTCTGTGCTCACAGCCCTCAGATCCTCTGTGCCCATTGCAGGGCTGTCCCTTGAGTTCCCTCAGCCTCGATTCTTTGGGGGGCTCTCCAGGCGTTTCCATGGCTCAACCAACCCTTCTTGTGTCCTGAACACTCTCTGTCTCCTCCTGCTGATGGGCTGGGGATGTCCCTGCACTAAAGGCTCTCTGGAAAGGTTTCCTGTCTGTCCCTTCCATGGGGATCCAACGCTGGAGGCAACAGCCTGTGGTGGTGGCAGGAGAGGGAGAGTTCTGTCACTGCTCTCTGCCTGGGCACCGCTGCCAGCTTTTTGCTTGTCCCTGTATCATTCCAACCTCTGCATGTCCTCTGGCAGATGCAGTGAGCAGATGGACATCCGTGGAGCTCTGGCAGCCTGCAGCTTGCTTTGCTCTGTTCCCAACTGCTTCCCCGTGCTCTCGTGTCCCCCCCGCCGCCATCGCAGGCGCGATTCCTGTCGCGCATCCCAGCGATCCATCCCTGAATTCCCGGGGAGCTGGTGAACAGGATCCACCCCAGCCTAATGTCTCTCCTTCACTTCCACCCTTTTTATTTCCTGCCTCCTCTTCGGCTGAGCCTTGTAGTCACTGCTCCTCTCTCCACCTCAGGTGGCCTCCAAGAAGAAGGAACGCAAGCTGACGTCGGACGACGACCTCTCGGAGCAGGACGGGGACAACGGCAGGTTCTCGGACGACGAGGTCAGCTGCTCCCTCAACATCACCGATGAGATGAAGAGGATGTTTAACCAGCTGTGAGTATTCCCTTCTGGAACGCAGGCTCAGCCCCAGCACTGCACAAGGGCCTCAGGTGGAAGTTCAGATAAACTTCTGGCAGTTCAACAATAACAATGAAAAAACAACCCAAAGAACTGATTTCTGCTCCTCCCTTAAGTTGGGGGAATTCCAGAGAATGTAAAAAATACAACCAGTTTTGCTGCCGTGTGTTGTTGTAACAGCAGCAAAAGAAGAAACATGCCACAAAAAAGGGGTGAAAACCAGGAGTTTGTTCTGTATGTTTGGCTGAATATCGGGTTTGTAAAAGTTTGGAAAGAACGTTGCTGCTGGTTGGGCTGAGAGAATTTGGGGTGAAAGCTCAGCTTGAAGTAGATACAAACTCCTCAAGTGCTTTGGGTGATTTTCCAGTTGAGCTGTAGGCAAGTGGGGATCCATCTGGAAGCCCTGCAGTGGACAAGAGTTTACAGGGCTCAGGAATATTGGTGTTTTCAGCTGTGCTGCCAAGTCTGGCGTTTCAAACTGGAAGAACTGGAGTTTATTTTGTCTAAAGCTTTACCTCAGACCAGAGTGTGGGGAAAGAAGGGTGTTGATGTTCCATGTGTTCTCTCCCATTCCAGGCAGGATGGGGGTGGCCACAGCCTGGTCAGACTCCTGGGGGTCTCTGCTGGGGTTTTTTTGGCAGAGAAGAGCCCCCAGGGAGCACCATAAGTTTGATTTCCCCAGCATTTGAATGTGAATTTTTTTCTCCCGGGTTCTGCAGTGACTGCGGAGAGAACTCCCAGTGCTTTCCCACACAATGTAGGACAGGATTTAACGTGTGGGAGTGCACAAGGAATGGTCTAAGAAGCATCAACTCCTCTTCTGTTGTCAGTCATTGCCAAGAGTTCTGTTTTCAGGGGGAGTGTTTCCTCCTTTCTGCCCAAATTCCCTGTGCAGGGCATGTTTTTTTTGATAATTCCCCTTGTCAGGACTCATTTTACATGTCTTTAAGTAATAGTCAGTGTAATAAATACAGATTTTGGACCTCTCCACTGTGAAATTCAGTGTGACAGCAGGTAGTGAGTGGATTTTTGTGGAAAAGCAAGAAGCTAAAATGTAGCTGCAAGGTTGGTCATGCATTTAGTTTTTTAATTTGGTTGCTCACCCTCTCCTGTGATACCAGTTTTTACCGGTGCTGCTGCTGAAAGTCTTATCTCCTGGTCCTGTACAGCACAAGGTACTGGAGGATACACTGAGCTTGGATTGATGTGGGACAGTGTTGGTGGATAATTGGGACATTGCTGAGGAATCAGAGCTTGGGGTCTTTGTGGAGCAGAAAACAACAGTTTAGAACCAGACGAGGTGTTTATATCATTAACACAAACAAAGCAACTTGCATTTTATCTCTAATAACTTCAAGGTTAAGGGACCAGAAGTAAAAAATCAAAATGCAGTGGGTTTTGAGCAGCGTGTGAACTCACCCTGGCAGCCTTTGTGCTCTCTGAGCAGGGCAGACCTTGCAAAAAAAAGAAACCGATGTGAAGGAGTGGAAACTGCAGGAGGCACAACCGGGGATGTCCAAGTTTGCTGGTGGTTTTTTTTTTAATGATTTGTTTCCAGTCATGCTGAGTGTGGACAAACGATCTCTTGCCAAGCTCTGCAGCCTCCTAAGGACAGCTCTCCATCCTGCCTGAGATGTTATCTGGGTGGAAGGAAGTGAGCTAAAGTCATAAAAATGCAGCAGTCTGAGCTCAGCAGGCTGTTCCAGGGAGCAATTTCAGGGCCTCCTTAGCCAGGAGGAGAAGCAGCTACTGGTGTTTGGGCCCTGCTGCCGTTCAACCCCCTCAGAAACTTTCCTTTCTTGCACAACTGCAGGGGTTTGAGCAGATAAGAGTGTGAAAGGCCACTGTTTGCTCTCGGTTTGTAGTTGTATCTTCACTTTTCAAGTCAGCGAGGAGGGTTGGTGCTCACCTGCACATCCCTTTGGGGGGGAGGGGGGGGTGTCAGTTTTTTTTCACAGTTCCTGCTTTTGAAAGTGACGTTTTACTTTAAAAAAAATCTCGGGTTTAAATTGTTTCTGAGCGCTGGGAGGGAAAACGTTGGCTGAACTCCCCCAGGAACATCACGGCGTCTTCTGGTGCCTGTTCCTTGTGAAAAATTCCTCGTGCTGCGTTCGGGCTCGTTTTCCCAGGGATCCAAATGAATACTTTTGGAGCATTTTTGTGGTTTTGCAGACAGGGGGAAACTACTGTGCAGCTCCATCTGGAGGTCAGAGCCAGGGCTGTGTGCTCCGAGCAGCGACGCCAACAAGGATCTTTTATTCTGCGCTGGGGGTGGCAGAGAGCCCAGCAAAGAGGGACTTGGACAGTTGCAAAGCCTGTTTGTAAAAGCTGTGAGGATTTTCAGCTGCTGCATTGTCCCCTCCATTCAGCTCTCATAGCCCATTTTTCTAGACAATTAATTAAAGGGCTCAGGGAGTGGGGCTGGAGTGGTTTCGTTAATGCTTTTTCTGTTCTCTGACAGACGAGAGACGTTTGATTTTGACGACGACTGTGACAGTTTAACGTGGGAGGAGAACGAGGAAACGCTGCTGCTTTGGGAAGACTTCACCAACTGCAATCCTTCCATCGACCTCCAAGGAGAGGTGAGTTTATTCCTGGGTTTTTTTTTTTCCTAAATATTCTCTGCAGAAACTCTGCCTCAGCTGCTCCTGCAGCCATTCGAGGCCGTGGACGTTTGGTGATCTGTTGGCCACACAAATTTGCTTTTGTTTTAGAATCCTCTTGGTGTTTTCTCTCCGTGGTTGATTTTCAGCTTATTTGCTAAACTTTGTATTCATTTGACCCCCTTCAAACCGAGCATTTAAAAATACTGAGAGAATCAAAAGATCCAAATGTGTGGCTGTTCCAGGAGCATCAGGGAATCTGTCACCCCTCATCTACAGCCCTGTACTGCCAGCAGGGTTGGATGGGATATTGGGATATTGGGAAGGAATTGTTCCCTGGGAGGGTGGGGAGTTCCTGGCACAGGGTGCCCAGAGAAGCTGTGGCTGCCCCATCCCTGGAAGTGTCCAAGGCCAGATTGGAGCAGCCTGGGATAGTGGGAGGTGTCCCTGCCCATGGCAGGGGGTGGAACTGGATGAGCTTTAAGGTCCCTTCCAACCCAAACCATTCTGGGATTCTGGATCTCCCACACAGCACCTCACTTCCACTGCACATTTTCATTCACTTTTTAATGATCAGGAAGACGTTAAAGGCTGCAGGATGGGGAGCAAAACAACCTCGGTGTGCTCTGAGGAGGATGTTAAAGGCTGCGTTTCCCATCCCAAACAAAGGAGCTGCGGTTGCAGGACTGCATAAAGCCCCAGGGGTCTCCTGAACCTCGTGAGCCTGGTGCTTCCATCTTCCCAGTCAATAAGAATCTGCTGGTTAATGAACAGCTTCCTTTTAATCCTTAAGATCCCCCGGAAAAGGCAGCTAATGGTTCAGTGGCTCCTGAGCCTTTTTAAACAGTCTGGAGAGGGACGGCTGGAAGGGAAGGCTGGAAGGGGAAGCTGGTGTTTCATTACTGAGTAACACAACGGTGGGAGGTGAGGGGAGAAAAAAAACCCCAACTCCTGCTGCCTGCCATCAGCAGTGGAGCGTGGAGATGCTGAGGCAGCAGTCCCGGGAATATTGTCTTGTGGTGGCTGCCGGGGTGTGTTAATGTTACATCTCCCCCCATCCGTGGATCATCTGGAGACTGTGGAGATTACTGGGAAGTGCTGGGGGTGCAGAAAAGCCCCGAGAGTGGCAGAGTGATAACGTGGAGCCCTGTGCTGGAATTAGTGACAGGTTGATTTGCATAGAGCCCCGTGCGCAGTCTAAGCGCAGCTATCACAGGGATGGTGCCGAGCCCAGGCCTTAACGGGAGGAAACTCTAAAGATTTTAAGAAGCTTAAATCCTTCTAAATGAAAATTACACAAGGAAAGGGTAGATTTGGCTTGTAGATGGAGATTCAGAATAAAGACTTCTCCGGCTGTGCCTGGTCTTTAACATGTTCTTTACATGCCTGAATCTTCCTTCCATGGGCTTTATTCCTTTCAAGTTCTTACACGCTGCCCTCACCACCTTCTTTTATGACCTTCCTCCTTAAAGCTCTTCTGAATATAAAAGGATCAGTGGAATGATTCTTGTAACTCCAGGCTGGATAGTGGCTGTAGTTGTATCTGGCGTGGGTGCCCAGGAATGAGCCCAATAAATCTGCCACAGATGGGGCCAGAGGATGGAAACATAATGAACATCCATCAGGGCAGTTGTGTTAAATCGAGGATCATTTTTCAGGAGGTAGATAAGAACCTGAAGGAGAGAAAAATGACATTGTTCTCTCCGTGACAGCACAGAATGTCTCTGTGTGTGTGTTTGTAGCCCAGGCTGTGCTGTCAGTCCAAAGCAGGGATGATCCAGGAGCAGGAGGTTTCCTTTGGGACAGCATTTGTTCCTGGGGGTGTGGTACTTCCATCAGGAGTGAGCTGCCTTCATCCAGCAGCTCAGGGAGGAATTCCAATGGGAAGCAGTTCGTGCAGAGCAAACCCCTGAGGTGCTGGAGAGTAATAATGTGTCATTGGAAAATGAGAATTCCAGTGCAAGGCTTTAAGTAGCAGTGTGGTCAATGCAAGGGAAAAATTGAGTTTCATGGCTGGAGAGCAATTACAGCCTGGCCAAGTGTGATCAGACTGTGAAAGGCTCGGGAGGATCCGTGGGTTTGGGGCTTTGGAATGCATCAGGTGGATGGGTTTAATTGCTGGAGCCTCAATCAAACTTTATCTCTGTGTGTCCAAAGCACAGAAATGTGCTTCCTGGGATTCCCTTTTGAAGAAGCCGAGTATTCCTTGCCTGTGTAAAAATGCCTTGGAAAAATATCTTTGCCTGGAAGAACATGAAAACAAATAAAATCTTCAGTCTGCTCCTGAATTCTCTCTTAGTTCCTTGCTCATTTTTTTATGTCCTTTACCCTGCAGGAAGAAAACCTGGGAAACTTGATCCACGAAACAGAGTCTTTCTTTAAAACGAGAGACAAGGAATACCAGGAAACAATAGGGCAGATAGAGGTAAGGAAAGGGATTATTCCTAGTGGATGCAAACATGCCCGGTGCTCTGGGCTGGTGTATCCCAGAGGGGAAGAGGAATGTCTGTATGTCTAAGAATGCAGAGGCATTTCCCTCTGACATACCCTGGGGACTTTGCTTTATACCATTATTGCTCCAGGCTTTAGCACTGAGCATAAATCTGAGGCTGGTGGAGACAGAACCCTCAGAACAAAGGGAATAAAACACACTGTTATTCTTTCCCCCCCCACCTCTTTGTCTTGTATATCCACAATCCTGTGGCCTCAAATCCTTCTTGCCCTGCCTAAAACGTGCTTTCATTAATTACTGCACGTTGACAAACAAGATGCCAAGGGGCAGAAAATGACTCCAGGGCTGTTCAAAACCAGGGCTGAGCTGTGATTGCACTTCCTGAGCTGAGGAAGGCATTGGCAATAAAGACAAACGAGGTTGAACATGGATTGTGGGGGTGTTTGGGCTTAGCTTTGGGCAGCTGCAGCATCCCCGCCAGTATGGGAAAGGTGAGTGGGAACTGGGAGAAGCTGCAGCTCACCTGGGGCTGGTGATTTTCTTTCTGCCAGCTGGAATTAGCCACAGCCAAGAGCGACATGAACCGCCACCTTCACGAATACATGGAAATGTGCAGCATGAAAAGGGGCCTGGATGTCCAGATGGAAACCTGTCGGAGGCTCATCAAAGGCTCAGCTGACAGGTAACGAGACATCACCCCTCTGCCTCCAGGAATTGTATTTCCCCTCTTGGTTTTCGGGCAGATTTTAAGGCAATAATATAATATTGTCCTTTGGATAGTCTTGTTTTGTTCAGGGTCAGGTATCAGCCCCCAAAGGGATCCTGTGACAGGATGTGGCATCCTACCCCTAGTAACAACTCTGAGGATTCAACAGGTTTTGGGGAGAACAGGGATCTCCAACTTGGATGGACTTTTAGGTTTAACATCTGAGATTTAGAACTCCAAATTAAATCTTGACTGTGGACTTACATAAAGAACTTGTTTCTTAATCTTCTCATGTGTTAAGAACCTTACACAGTGAGGGATTTTTCTTATCTCTCGCTCACCCCCAGTTGAACAAGATGATAAACTTTGAATTTTCAGGCCTGTACCTATGAGGGATGAGGAGTCTTTATGTTTGTGTAGGAGATGGCTGGGGTGGCAGCTTAATTTTACTGCTGATATTTACTGTAAACCCAATATTTAACGTTGATAAACCTAGGTTTTGAGTAGTTTTGGGAACTGAGTGGCTATTTTCTTTGAAAGTTCTTTTTTTTTCCCCCCCATTTGTCATCGATACTGATGATTTATTTATTATTTTTTTCGGTCTAAACCTTCCTGTGCGTTTCTCTGCAGGAATTCCCCATCTCCCAGCTCCGTAGCCAGCAGCGACTCAGGAAACACAGACGAAATTCAGGATGATTTGGACAGAGAGACGGATGTGGAGCCCATGGTCAGCTGATACCAAACCTGGAGCGTTCTGGTGTAGGGCAAGATGGAACTCCAAGATTCAAACCCAACACAATCGATGGGGGGAAAGCTAAAAAAAAGACTTGCAGGCCCTTGCAGAGGGTTTCTAAGGACTCATTCCTACACGCGTCCCCACCCCACCCAAGGATTGGTGCTGTAAATTTCTATTGTTCTACAAACCATAAATGCAGAGTCCTGTGAGGAAACACGGTGTTTTAATTGTGCCTTTGCCCCAGGCTGAGCCACTTTGAGCTCCAGTGGAATATTAATAGCAGGTGTTTTTATAAACTTAACCTTATTTAACAAAGAACCAAGCTGGAAGCAGCAGGGAACGGTGCTGCAGAGGCTCCGGGTACTTCAAGAAGCTGCTGGGTTTTTTTTATGGAGCTGCTGCCCTGATTGGCAAAAGGAACACTGGCAAAAAGAGCAGCAAACCCAAGACAGTTGATGGTGCAATCACCAGTGTCTGGCACAAAAAAATGAAAAATAAGAATTGCCTCCAAATTGAACTAGCATTTAAAAATAACAGAGGGGTTTTGAGACAGCTCTGTGACATGAAAAGGAAGTTCTTCATTCCGTCTTGGAGGGTGAAGGAGCCTTGGAGATGTGTCCAAGCTTTCTGCTGGACTCCAGGACCTGGAGAAACAGGTCTCAGCTCGGTGGCAAAAGCAGGTGGACAAAGGGAGGGGTCAGTGTTGGGGAGGGGGGACTATCACTGATAAACTACTATGCAAAAACAAACAAAAAAAAGCTCGCCTTATTTATATGGAATGTTTGGCCCCTGCTGGGCTACAGTTATCTCTTGGGGAAAGGAAAGCCCAACCCACATTTGCACACTTGTAGAGTCTGTAGAGCTTCTTTTGAGGTGGAATGTCATATTGCAATGCCTTTGTTTCCCGTGGTTGGCTTAGGAGGGGACTCAGCCCCTCGGTTCCATGTTGGTTTGTGTCTTTTTTTCAGGTTGTTGGGTTTTTTTTTTAGTGTTTGCGGGTTTTTCCTTTGCTGACAGGGAGGTGTAACTCCCATTTTATGCTGCTTTCACGATGTTTACGGTGGGATAGTTGGACCACCAGGATAAACTGACACAGGTGGAGGCTGGAGACGTGACACTGAGAGAGTTCCAGGCCACTGTTCCCCGGGAAAGCTGAACATTGGGAAGCACCGTCATCCTTTTTAGGGTGTAGTAACCTGAATCCCAAACTGCTGCTGCCCTGGAATTAGAGAGGAGCAGCCATGGGCTTTCTCTGTGAGAAAGTGGGGAGACCTTGGATTTGTCCATCTCTCTGGAGAAGCAGCATCAAGAGTTGTGTTGTAGTGGAGGAAACTCTTGCCATCATCAATCTGTTCATGGTTATAATGGGAATTGTAGCACCTCAGCCAGGTAAAAACTTGGTATAAACCTCAGCCAGTAACTTTCTTTGTTTGTTTTTAGACCAAGATTGGAAGTGTAGTTAATACTGCCTAAAGCTAAGCCTGGAGTTAACTCTCGGTTGTAAGACTTGAGTAAATACCAAATGTGTTTGATTTTTTTGCCTGCCAGGAAGCTCAGAAACTGCTGTGTAGGAGCAGTGCTGGGACTGGACAGGGAAAATCCCAGTTCAAGCGCCCTCTCAGCGTTATGGAAAGGAAAACTGGCCAATCTTTGGAGCTTCCTGAGGATTATTTCCGAGCCTCTGTGGTGTATTGACCCGGGATCAGGGGAGTTGCACTGTAAGCAAACAGCCAGTCTGGATCAATGCTGCTTCATTCCATAAAGAGCACAAGTGTCTTGGAAAAATGGCTCATTCCAGGGCAGAAATTCCTTTTGTCCGGTGTGGCCGTGGTGAGGGGCAGCACCTCAGAGGGTTTCTGTGGCACTGGAACCGTGGATCCAGGAATGTCTTGTCGTGTGTTGGTGTTGTTTGGAATTTCTTGCTGTCAGATCCATCTCCTGCTTGGATGGGCTGGTGCTTTTAGGATCAGATGGGTTTCCCAGAGTGGGGAGGAGGACTGGGATGATCCATCTGGAGCCACAACGTGGAGGGCACCATCCACATCTCGTGGCTTCTCTCTGTGAAAAAAGATCCGAGGATATTCTTAGGGTGTCCTCACTGATGGAAATCCTCAGTGCAGTTACTCACAGAGAATTTAGCAACTCCTTGGGTCTTCTGGTGTGGGTGGGGAGGCTTTCCAAAGCCTGGTTTGCTCCTGTAAATATGGATAACTTTTCTCTGGAAGAGAAACCTTTATTCCAAAGTGCTCATTCCTGTTATTTCTTAGGTGGCCAAAGTGGTAAATGTCATGTTCCTGGGGCTGCAAGCTGAGGGGGAAGGGGGGAGGTG
>WEKX01022709.1:98941-128731 GCA_013390025.1 Pitta sordida | reverse complement strand
CCCTTAGAAATGCCTTTTCCCAGCACTTTTTTTTTTTGTTTTTTTCCACGGGGATGGTTGGCTGGGGGCGATGCCCAGGCTGGGTTCCCTGGCCCTGGCACCGACATCCAGGGGATGGGGTGAGCACTGGGGGCTGGGATTGACGTGTTGCTGGGATGTTGGGAAGGAGGGAGTGAGGGATCCCAGCACCAATCCTGCTCCTCTCCCAGGCGGAGATGGCAGCACCGCTCAGCCATCCAGGTCACCAACGAGCCCATCCTGGAGTTCAAACCAGGGAGCCCCGAGCGAGCGGCGCTGCAGAAGGTACCACTGCCGGGATTTTGGGAACGCTGGGAGGGCCTGGGATGTGGTGCTGGTGTTCTCCCTGGTGAGGGGAAGCTCCATCTTTCCCTGCTCCTGCTCTGTGGAGGCAGTTGTGGGTCCTGACTCCATCCCGCGGGCACCCCGTGCCCAGGGAACCAAAGGAAGCTCTTGGGGGTGGTGGGGAAGGGTGGAAGGAGAGGGAGGGCAGCTCCCACCACCCTGCTCTCCTCCTGTTGCTCAGGCCCTCGCTGACCTGAAGGGCAAGACCGAGGACATCCCGTGTGTGATCGGGGGGGAGGAGGTGTGGACACCGACTGTGAGGTACCAGCTCTCGGTGAGTCCGGGGGGGATCCCCCTTTCCCGAGGGAGAACAAAGCAGGGGACACACCTGGAAGGAGTTTCTGCTGGACTGAGGCTTCTCTTCTCTTTTCAGCCCTTTAACCATGCCCACAAGGTGGCCAAGTTCTGCTATGCCAGCAAGGTGAGCACACCTCACTGTCCTCGTTTTGCCTGGGTTTTGCCAAGTTGGTTGAGACACAAATCTCTGCTCATTTTGGGAGCTCCAGGCACAGCTGTTGGCTTAACATTGGCCAGGGATCCTGGAACAAATCCCTGCAGGTGGCTGCTGTGGTTTGTGCCTGGGGGTGGGTGACCCCTCGCTTTCTCCTCTGAGCTGGTGTGGGAGGGGGTGTTCCTCCTTGCTGCCTTTCCACCTTTTCTTCTGCAGGAGCTCATTAACAAAGCCATTAACGCTGCCTTGGCAGCGAGGAAGGAATGGGACCTGAAACCTGTGCAGGACCGAGCCCAGATCTTCCTGAAGGCAGCTGACATGCTGAGCGGCCCGAGGAGAGCAGAAGTGCTGGCCAAAACCATGATTGGGCAGGTCAGGAGGGATGCAGGATGGAGCTGGTGTAGAGCCGGGGTGAACAAGAAGGGATTGGAGGAGCTGAGAGTTGGGGAAGCAGGGCAGGAAGAGCTCTGCCAAGGTATTTTTTTAGCAGTGAGAATGGCTGTAGGTGTGAGGGGAGAAGGGAAGGAGGTGAACTGGGAGCCAGCCTTCCCAGGAACAGGGCTGGCTGCTGGGAGGCCCCACAGCAGGCCACATCCTCAGGAACTGAGCGTGTGTCCCTTGTGAGGGTCACCCCACAGCCCTTCCCCCTGCCTTGCCGCAGTGCTGCTGCATCCCCCTCCCCTCCCTTCCCGGCCTTTACCGTCTGGGATCTATCCCGGCAGGGCAAGACAGTGATCCAGGCGGAAATCGATGCGGCCGCGGAGCTCATCGACTTCTTCCGCTTCAACGCCAAGTACGCCCTGGAGCTGGAGCAGAGCCAGCCCCTCAGCGTGGACGTGAGCACCAACAGCATGGTCTACCGGGGGCTGGAGGTGAGGGAAGGGGGCTGCACTCCCCGCTTTGTGTTGTCCCCCCGCTGTGGTGTGGTGGCACCGCCGCTCCCGCTCCCGTGTCCCCCCGCAGGGTTTCGTGGCCGCCGTGTCTCCCTTCAACTTCACGGCCATCGGAGGTAACCTGGCAGGAGCTCCAGCACTGATGGTGAGTGGGGGGGTCTGGGGGGAGCCAGGGAGGGAGAGGACAGTCCAGGGAAAGCCTGAGAGCTCGGATCCCTCTCCCAGCCTTTGGGATCTTCGAGGAGTGAATTTGAGCCTCCCCGGTGCTGTTCAGTGGGACACACCCGGGGTCCTGCTCTGGATTCCCCTTGAATCCGATCAGCAATTGGGCTGAAGCATCTTTAATTATGATAAATCATCCCAATGGCTGGGTTTTCAGTGGACATGTGTGGTGGGGAGGGAGTGTTGGAAAAGCAAAACCTGCCCAACCTACCCTCCTGGTTCTTTCTTCCTTTCTGAAGCAAAGTGTCTTTTGTCTCTCAAGCTGGGTTTTAGTTCCTGAGAAGGGAAGAAATGCAGAGAGGGTTTGTTTTCCTGTGAGTGGGGCTTTGGGGTGCTGTCATGACATGAAAGTGTAACCAGTTTGTAACTGCCCAGATTCCTCTTGGATGACGGTTTTTGGGTGTGTTGGGAGAGGGCAGGTCGTGGTCCTGGTGTTTTGCACTGAACTGGGAGACAAAAGATCCCAGCAGGCAAGAAAAATGGTCCAAAAAGTCAAAGTATTGGTAAAAATAATTTCTCTCCCTGTGGAGCTCAGGAGCACCTGCCTTTGCAGGGTGGAATTTAGGGAGAGACTGTAATAACCTGCTGAACTGGGGCCAGGATTAATTAATTTATTGTTGCACTGGCAAACAAAAAAACCCACAAATTTTCCTAAGCTCTTTCCCAATTAGGCTCATATTTCCTCCTGGCCCCAAAGACGGGCCCTCCAGCAACAGGTGGAGGTGGAAGAGGCTGGAGAACATTTAATTTGGGAATGTCACATTTAAAGCCGTATTTGAAGCAGTTGAACCTGTCACTTCTGCAGGGGGTCATGGGGAGAACAAGGGAAGAGTCCGGAGCTGGGAAGTATTTTGGGAGGAGGGAGGTGATTTCTCCCACTCCAGGGTTTGAGGGATGTCCTTGGCTTTGGGGTATTTGGTGACAAACTTATCCTGGGACAGACGAGCTGTGTCCTGGCAGGTCTGAGTGAACAGTTTGGGGCATCCTGTGGTGCATCCAGCTCTCCTCCTCGAGGGTGACAGTCAATTCCCACGGGGATGCAGGGGGTGAGGTCCCCCTGCTCTCCCTGGGCTGGGAGCAGGGGCTTGAATAGCTCAGCAGCAGGTGGTACCTGGAATTAAATCTGGCAGGAAATGGCACATAATAGGTGGATATTAATTAGAGCCCCGGTATTTTCAGCCACCACAGTGCTCTTCTCAGGGAATTAAACACTGCTCTTGCCTAAATAGCTGGAGAGATCAATGCAGTGAATACCACTGCGGTGTTGGAATGGGATTTGTTTGGGATCAGAGCAGTCTGGAGTCCAGGCTGCTGTCCAGTCATGGCCAGGGTTAAATTTCCCAGTTGCCTGGAGGTTTTGCAGGGTGTGGTTTAGTTTTCTCAGTGTTTGGAGTTTGAGGATTAGAGGGGCCCAGGGAGGAGCTGTGCCCAGGGAGGAGCTGTGCCTGCACAAGTCCCTGGAAAGCAGGACCCTGGTGGAGGCAGAGTCCAAAGATCCCCCTCCTGCCCTCCCAGGGCTGTGACCCCGTGCAGGGAGGTCCCAGCAGTGTGACAGGGACACAGGGCAGTCCCTGAGCCCCCCATGCCTTGGGCAGGAAGCCAGAGGGAGGGCGGTGACACGGAGCCAAAGGGGTGGGATGTCCCTCCCGGTGTTTTCCAATGGTGCCCCTTCCTTGTGCACAATTAATCCGGGCCTGAGGTTTGGTTTCGCTGCTCTGCCTGGCACAAACACCTGCTGGGTCGTGCCCAAACCGGGTGGCGGCCCTGGTGACATCATAACACACTTGTTGGCAGCGTTGTCCCTTTTCTGTAAGACATAAACCAGGTCCGTGTTTCCAGCTCCTCTTAGGGAAGGCAAAACTGGGAAGGGGTGGGTGTGGAAGGCTGGTACAGCGAGCTGGTGAGGGAATGGGGAGGGGGTTTATGCCTTCAGCTGACCAGGGCTGCTCACAACCCTTTCCAAAACTAACCATGTGGTTATGAATGACCCCAAAGCGCCGTTGCTCTGCTCCTGTTTGCTGCAGGACGGAGAGTTTTCTGGAGAACGGCAGGTTTTTCATGGCTGTTGTTCTCCTTCCCCCAGGGAAACGTGGTGCTGTGGAAGCCCAGTGACACTGCCATGCTCTCCAGCTACGCCGTGTACAAGATCCTCCTGGAGGCCGGGCTGCCCAAAAACGTGGTGCAGTTCGTGCCGTCGGACGGGCCCGAGTTTGGGGACACTGTCACCGGCTCCGAGCACTTCTGCGGGCTCAACTTCACCGGGAGCGTGCCGTAGGTTGGGTGGCACGGGGAGAGGGGCTGGGTGTTCATCTGCTGCTCCTCTGAACCAGCCTTGAGCAGGGCAGCGGGCAGATAACTGGGCATGAGCACACAACAGGGGGTTAAAGCGGGGTGGGGGGGGAAATGTGTCTAAACCAGGTTTTCTCATCACTCGAGTCTCAGGAATAGCCAGGCTGACACATGGCTTGGGGCTGCTCCAGGTGGATTTGCACTCCTGGGTGTCAGGGATGCTGAGGGCCCCTGCAGCCTCCACGGGCTGTTAAATGCAGGGATCCCACTCCCCCCGGGCAAGGATATGCTCTGATGAGCACTGGGCTGGAAAGGTGGGAAGCTCATAAATCAGTATTAGTGGCTGTGCCACCTGATGCGAGGTCATTTGCATTTTTATTGTTTTCCAGCCAAGGGGTTTGTCACAGTGAGAGGGGAAAGGAGAGGAACAGAAACTTCTTATGGATTCTTCTCCCTGTGACTCTGCAAGAGGTTTTTTTAAAAACTGTGGAGTTTGTTTAGAGGCTTTTCTTGGGTACCTGTGCTCTCATTCCCAACATCTCCTCTTCCCCTTGGCAGAGCATCCCTTCTCTTGGGGATCTTTTGGGGGTGGGCACAGGGGTTCCCTTCAGCAGGACCTTTCCCATGTGTGCCCTAACCAGCTCCTCCTTCCTCTTGCAGGACTTTCAAGAGGCTCTGGAAGCAGGTGTCGGAAAACCTGGATCGCTACCGCAACTTCCCACGCCTGGCTGGAGGTGGCTGCCTCTTCTCACTCCTTTTTTTGGGACGGTCCTGCAGGGGTGGAGGGGGGTTGGTGAGGGGAGAAGCTTGGGAGAAACTCAAGTGACGATCAGGATTCTTCTCCTTGGATCCAGTAAACTGGTGGGTGTTTAGAGGAGTTACAGGGTGGGAGATATGGCACCCTCTGGCAGTCTTTGCTCTCAGGCTGCTGGAGATAGAACAGGAGGACACAGTCTCAAGCTCTGTTGGGGAGGTTTAGGCTGGATATTAGGGAAAGCTTTCCCACTGAAGGAGTGATCCGTCCTTGGAAGGGTCTGCCCAGGGAGGGGGTGGAATCACCGTCCCTGGAGATGTTTCAGGGTTGGCTCCATGAGACACTGACTGACATGGATTAGATGATGGGATGGTGAGAGGGAATAGGTTGGACTGACCTCAAAGGTCTTTTCCAACCTTGTTAATCTGTGATATGGGATGGGCTTTTATGGTGCTGGCACTTGGGTGGGGGAGGAAGTTTGGGAACTCACTTTGGTGCCTTTTCCATGAATTTTACAAGCCCAGTCCAACCCTTTGAGCTCTGGGATGCTCTCTGGGAATCACTGGACCACCCCAGGGGGAGACCTGATGCTTTTGGGACCTGTCCCACCCCTGACAGCTCTTCCCTCCCTCCTCCCCTCCCAGAGTGCGGCGGGAAGAACTTCCACGTGGTGCACAGCTCGGCCGACGTGGGCAGCGTGGTGAACGGGACCCTGCGCTCGGCCTTCGAGTACGGCGGCCAAAAATGCTCCGCCTGCTCCCGCCTCTACACCCCGGACTCGCTGTGGCCCCAGATCAAAGAGAAGCTGCTGGAAGAGCACGGGAAGATCAAAGTGGGAGATGTGAGCGGAGCTGCCGGGAAGCTGAAGGGCTTTGCGGCTCAGCGGGTGGTTGATGGGATTAGAGACTGCGGTAACTGGCTACTAATTCCTATTGAACTGAGCTTTTTATCCACTGGTTCTCCCCACCACAGCCCCTCCGTGCCCCCCTCCTTCATCTTCTTTTTATTTTTTTTTTTTTTGGTGATTAGAAATTAACTTGTAGCCAGAGTCTGCAGGAAGGATTGTGTAAGTGGCTGAGTCCTGCAGACTAATTGAAAAGGGGAGCTTGGAACAGGGTTCGGAGCGGAGGGAAGTGGAATTTGGGGAATGTCTTCCTCGGTTCAGAGTGAACTTTGAGGCACTTTGTGTTTACATCGCCTCCTTTGTGCCTTCCCACAGCCTGCCCAGGATTTTGGGACGTTTTTCTCTGCGGTGATCGATGACAAGGTGAGCTCACCCCTTCTGCTCTCCCAAGTGTGAGGTTACATTGGTTTTATTGCTTAGAGCAAAACAGGAACATCAGTGATAAGTTAAAGCTGATTATGGACTGAACGTTGCATGTTTTAGTCCCTGCCCTCTTGAAAAGTGAGTTATTTCACTCAGAAATGGGCTCAGGGGTGAGGTTCAGCACACCCAGAGCTGCGTGTCCACCTCCTCCTCCTGAGCTGGAAACGGAACTACCCAAACCTCCTTTGAGACCTTCAAACCCACCCTTTTTTTCTTGTATGATTCCCTTTTCCCCAGTCCTTCGCCCGGATAAAGAAGTGGCTGGAGCACGCCAAGAGCTCCCCCAACCTCACCGTCCTGGCCGGGGGCGGCTGTGACGACAGCGTGGGCTACTTTGTGGAGCCCTGCATCGTGGAGAGCAAAGACCCTCAGGATCCCATCATGAAGGAGGTCAGAGCAGCTCCGGAGAAGGGGCAGGGAAAGGGCTTGGGAGTCCTCAATTCCAAAATCCCGAAGCTCCGTGATGGCTTTAGGGATGTTCCTGTTCGTGCCCAGCTCGGCTGTTGCTGAAGCACCCCCTGCTTATTTCGGGGGCTGTGCCCGCTGAGTGTGTGGGGGTTTTTTTGGGTCCATACAGGAGATTTTCGGGCCCATCCTCACGGTTTACGTGTACCCGGAGCAGCGCTACCAGGAGGTGCTGGAGCTCATCGACACCACGACGCCCTTCGGCCTCACGGGGGCGATCTTCGCCCAGGAGAAGTGAGTCCCCAAATTCCCAGAAATTCCCAGAAATTCCCACTGCCTTTTCCCCTCTGGGACGAGCCGTGGGTCTTCCTTCTCTCCGGAGGAGGATAGGAAGTATTTCCCTGCAAAGCCGGTGCTGCTTTTTAGGTGTTTCTCCCTCTGAGGACCCTCTAAAAAGGGGTTTTTTTGACCTCAAATTTTTTTTTTTACCGGTAAGAGAAAATATCTCCAAGGGATGTTGGGAGCATGTGGGAAGGTGCACCCACAGCCCCCTCAAGCAGGAGCAGTGTAACCTCAAAGAGAGACCATCCATAAGTTATAAACTCATGGTATTCTTTGGGTGGGAAGGGACCTTAAAGCTCATCCCATCCCACCCCCTGCCATGGACAGGGACACCTCCCACTATCCCAGGCTGCTCCAACCTGGCCTTGGACACCTCCAGGAATGGGGCAGCCACAGCTTCTCTGGGCAATGAGAGAGAGTTAATTACCTTCATTTTATCATCATGATGCTTAAAAAGAGAAACAAACTAAAATGTTGAGCTCTGAGCACTCAGAACCCACGTGAGCATGTGCTGAACAACCTGCAGCCCCAAGGAACCCCAAACCTGCCTTTTGCTCCATTTTAATGGCTCGGGGAGAGCAGAGCCCCCCAACCCCTCCAGGAGCATTTGGTGCTGCTCTGACAGCCGGGTTTGTCCCCTCCCATTCCAGGAGGATCATCGAGGAGTCCCGGAGGATCCTCCGCAACGCCGCCGGCAACTTCTACATCAACGACAAGTCCACGGGGGCGGTGGTGGCCCAGCAGCCCTTCGGAGGCTCCCGGATTTCTGGTGAGCCCCCAATTCCTGCCCCGGGGAGCTCACTTCCCTCAGGGAACATCCCTCCCAGTGCTCACTGCTGTTTTTCCTCCCTTCCCAAACAGGCACCAATGACAAACCTGGGGGTCCCCACTACATCCTGCGCTGGACGTCACCCCAGGCCATCAAAGAGACCCACGTGCCCCTGAGGGACTGGCGTTACTCCTACATGCAGTGATGCCTTTGTGTGTCCCCCCCCCGCCCCATCCCTGTCCCCAGCCCTGCTCTGGGACTCCTGAGCCTCAACGCACAGTGGCTTTGCAGCTGCAACCTCACAAAGCACTTAAATCTACTGATCTCGAGCCTGACCAGCTTAGGTTTTCTTTTTAAAGGAAAAAAAATTAATAATTGTGTATTATTAAATTGTAACCTCAGAAGGGTGGGATGGTTTCCTGTGGTGTAGTGGTGAAGGTGGTGGTGTTGGGTTTGTGGTTGGAGTCGATTTTAAAGGTCGTTTGTGACCTAAATGATTGTTAGTGAGCATGCTTAGTTAGTTAATTAATACAAGGGAGGTTGCAGAGCCAGACCTGGACCCCAGTTCCCTCCTCCTCCCATTTTATTCCGTCCCCAACAGTCCAGCACAGTTCCCTCTCAAAGGGGGCTGAGAGGGAACTAAAGCAGGACATGAGCATTAAGTCCCTGTCCCACTTTGCCCCCAAAGCCTCCTTCACCCTTCCAGCAGGAATCCCTGGATGTTGAGGTTCCCCGGCAGTGTGGGAAGCCAGGCCTCTTCCCAACCCCACCTCCGTGTGCTGGGAGCCCTGAGCCGTGTTTTCTCCCCCTTCCCGAGCAAGAGCAAAGCCTCCCAGCCCCTCCCAATGTTTGGGATGCTTGGCAGCAGGCAGGTTGTGCCAGGAGAAGGCACTTGGTGCTGCTCGGAAATAAGTTCATGTGCCTTATTCCATCCCTCGGCAGCCCCCGGCTGGTGTCACCTGCACAGGACCTTCAGGTGGGCTGAGACATGGGGCACATGAGCAGCAACAACATCCCCCCTTGACCCCTCATTTCATTCCTGGCTCTCTCCAGCCTTCCCACCACTTGTTGGTTGCTTCCACTGCTCCAATCCTTGTGTGTCCACTGGAAGGAAGGGGAAAGATTTTTCGGAGAAGGTTTTTCAGTGAGAGGAACGTTCCTGCACAAGTTCTCAGGGGTTGCAGCCTCCCCACGCCCGCCCTGGGAGGAATGGAAGGAGGAGCAGGAGGTCCCTGATCCCAGTGCCATGTGCTGGGAAGCTGCCCCCTGACACGGCCCCGTGTCCAGGGCTCTGCCACCTGCCGAGTTCAGGAGTTAAATCAGGAGTTTAATTAGTCCTGACCTTCGTGGCCTCTGGTTGCTCCCTCAGCAAGGCCTGGGCCGTAGGACCTGCAGTGCAAACAGGAAAAGGGATCTTGGACACGAGGCCCTGCATCCTCCCAGGATCAATTGTAATTTACAGATGTGTTCCTTTCTAACACCTCTAATTAATAACTGCTCAATGATCAGGATTTGCAGATAGAGTGGATAACCCTGTTAGGGCTGTTGTAACAATCATTAAATCCTGATCTCAGTCTTGATACCAGGCCTGGGCTCAGGCTCGGGGTGCAGGTCAGGGAGGAGTGGCAGTAATTCCTGTGGATCCTGGTTCTGCTAGAAAAATGTGCAATAAAATCAGTTACAAGCCTGGTTTTGTTGCTTTGTGAATTATTTCTTCAGATTGTTGCCAGATAAAGAGCAAGGGGGCATTTGGGACTTTAAATAAAACCAACCCACTTTTCTTCTGAAAGTAAGATATTCCCTTGGCAGGGGCAGGGAGAGGCAGGAATGACAAGTAGGTGCTTCATCCAGAATCCCAGGATGGTTTGGGTTGGAAGGGACCTTAAACCTCATCCTGTTCCACCCCCTGCCATGGGCAGGGACACCTTCCACTATCCCAGGTTGCTCCAGCCTGGCCTTGGACACTTCCAGGGATGGGGAATCCAAAACCTCTCTGGGCAACCTGTGCCTCCCAGGGTAGAATTCCTTCCCCATATTCCATCTCAACCTACTCTCTTGTCAGTTTAAATCCATTCCCTTTTGCCCTAGTCTGTGTCACATCCTGGAGGGCTTGGGGGGGAGCCCAGCTCCGTTCCCAAACCACCCTAATTGCACAGCAGGGAGGAAGGAACCACATCCTGACTGCAGGGATGGGCTCCAAACCCCCTGAGATCATCCAGGTGGGAACAGCGATGTCCCAACCCACCAAGTCATCTCCTGGCCCCAGGCTTTGGATAAGCTCCTGCAAATGGAATTCCCAAACCTTCCCAACCTGTCCCATCAGCTCATTTAAATCCCATTAAGGGCATCCAGGAGATCCGGGGAGCCACAGCCCTGGGGCCCATTCCAGCCTCTGCCTTCGGCTCACGCCTTTCATGCCTTGAGGCCGGAGTGTCATGTGGATTTTTGAGCCTTAACTCTGAATTTCATGGCTTTTGTGACTCTAAATCAGTCCCCTAATGCTATTTAAACGTTGGCTTTTTGAAGCTGATAAACCCTTCGGAAGGTGTTGGGGGCCTTCCAGAGCAGAGCCCCGGCCACTCTCCTGCTCCAGCATTCCTGTTGGGATGCTCCTGGAGCTCTGGGTTCCCACAGGAAGGGACCTGGGCAGGGCACAGGGTTGGGTGATCCCAAGAAACAGAGGCAACAGGTTCTGGGAGGGCTCCAGTCCCGTTCCAGTGCTCTCTCCGGCGCATCCCGGAGCTCCGGGAGCCGGGGGGGAGGCTGAGCCAGGTTCTCACTAGGAAGTGGCAGATTTTCCCCTCCGATAACACGCGGCTCCATCTGCTTCCCGTTAGCAGCCCCGGCTGAGGCTAATTGGCAGATCAAACCCTCCGATGTCCCACGTTAGGAACGGCCCGAGTGATTCCGACACCTCTTGGATGGAGCCCAAAGCGCTTTCCCGGCACCCCGGGCTGTGCAGGGGTGCTAATGGAAACCAGGAACGGGCAGAGGGAGGCTCGGAGCCCTCGGCGAGTGGAAAAACGGGAATTGGAGGCAGGGCGGAGCTGCAAATCCATGGGGGGGTGAGGCAGGAGAGGCAGAGGATGGGTGGATGCTCCATCCAGGGAGACCAGCAGCACCAAAATGTGACCTTGTCCCCCAACCCTCGAGGCTTTGCAGGGACCCCCGTGTGTCCCAGAACATGGAAATGATCTGGAAAAGTGTATTTGGTGCCGCATTCCCAGTGGCTGCATCCTGCGGGGCTTTAGAGCTGATTTAGCCTGATTTCCTCCTAAAAATCCTGTACCCAGTGTCCTACTTCCACTGTTCCAAGTACTAAACACAACCCACGGGGCTTCTTTTTACCTTTTGATGGTGCCAAGGGAGTGGTGGGTGAGTGTTTCTGTGCGAGTTCCATCTTGTTTGCCAAGCAGAGCCTGGAACAAACTTCCTCTCACAGTTGTCCCAGGGCTAAAGGGCTCTGTGGGACGCAGGGAAGGGTCAGAGGTGGTTGTGGGATACAGGGAATGTCCCCCACGAGCTGGGAACAGGCAGGAGCTCACAGACAGGGATACACCCAGTCAAACCCCCCCAAAAAACATTCCCTCTTCCCTCCCTGAGCTGTTCCACACTCCCGGGACAGCACGAGCTCAGCATGACCCTCCCCTTCCAGGGATTTTTGGGAACAGCCCGTGTCTTTCTATTCTTCCATTCCCCAGCCCAAATCTTCCTGTTTTTCCATCCCCTGAATAGAAGGACGAGGAGGAGAAAAGAGCCCCAGGGATGAGTGTGGCAGCAAGAGAGGAAAAACCTGACACAGAAGAGAGCCCAAACCCCTGAGCACCCTGTGAAGATCATTTCCCAGGGAAACAGAGACCCCCTCATCCTGTTTTTTTATTATGTGTCTGTATGTATTACTTCTCCCTTCCAACCATTTCTACCCGAGGCTTTTCCTCCCGGGTTTTTTGCGTGCTTTGTGGCTTCGGGAGGAGCAGGAGATGCTCGAGGAGGCCGGGCAGGAGGTGTTTGCAGTACAAGGATTTAGCAGCAGATGGTGGTCTTTAGCCCGTCCTCCGCAAACCGGGAAAAGCAGCGGCCCCACGGCCCCCACTGGGCTGCGGGACTGGGGTGGCTCATCCCTGGGGGCTTGGATTTGGAACTGGTGGCCCCCAGGACTGGGGCTGGTCTGGGGGACAAAGGATGGGTTTAAGCCAGAGGGGAGAAAGGGAAGAGCCTCAGGGTTCAGCTCTGGAGCTGGATTTTCCCACAGTGTGGATGGGAGAAAGTGAGGAAAGCAACACCGATGGCAGGAAAGGGGGAGAGGGTTTGAGTGTGTCACCCCTGTTCCACAAACAAACTGGGGTTTAAGGGCTGGAGGACTCCCTGCACTCCTCAGCCTCTCCAAAAACGCTGCAAAGTTACCGGGAGGCTTCTAATATTTAGAATTTTTGTTAAAGCCCCAGGTCCTGGAGTCATGAGAATGCAGCGGGATGTCAACTTCCAGCTAAAATAAATAAAGAGGGGATTCACATCCCTCGGGCTGACACGCCAAAGCTGGAGGAAGACATGACCCTACCTCAGGGCTGGGAAAAAAACCTGGAAAATTAAGGGATCGGGGAGGGGGGGGGAGGGCAAAAAGCCCTCCAGACACATCCTTGTCTCCTTTGCGTGACCACACTGCCCCCTGAGCAGCTCAAGACCCCGGGATGCATCACCTGAGGACACCTGCCCCCCTTTCTCCCGGGTTTGGGAGCCTCTCCCCAGCCCTTGGGGTGTGGATCTGGCTCAGTGGGAGCCCTGCAGCTGTGGCAGGGGGTGAGGATCACACCTATCCCAGCGTTTCCCACTTTTCCCCAGGGAGGGCTTGTCTGGGAGCCGGAATTCTTTTGGAGCCAGGCTGCCTGAGGAGAGGAACAGGTGAAGGCAGAGCCCGGATCCGTGTCTCCCGCTGGCCCCCGGCTCTCCTGGGAAGTCCCCCCGAGGAGACAAATCACTCTCTGCTGTCTGAGGGCCTCGAGGTTGGCTGGGAAGGCGAGGAAGGAGTTTCCTGGCAGGAACAGGAGCTGTGGCAGAGTTGGCCCGGGCTGGCTTTGGGATTAAGAGGGAACTTTTGCATCTGCCAAGCGGCTCCGGCGCCGCCGTTCCCGTTTCCAGCTGCGGCTCTGCTGCCTCTGGCCGCCCTTTCCGTGGCCAAATCTGTCCCTGAGGGATAGGCAGAGGCTGGAGGAGGCACAGAACCACCTCGCTTTAGCCTCCATCCCATGGGATGGGACCTGATGGGGGGGATGGATCTACTCCACGTGGATAACCCACCCAAAGGCTGGTGCCTGCCAGGGTGGGCAGGGAGAACTCCAGCCCCTTTCTCCTGCCAGCAGCAATATCCCCCAGTACCCACACCATCATCATCCTCACGTGCCTCCAGGCCTAGAGCAAAGCACAAACCTCGTCCCCACAGCCCCAGGGACGGATGGTTTTCCCTTGAACCACAATTTCACCACCCCAGGGGCCACTTGCTCCCACAATCCCTCTCCTGGGAGGGGAGTTATCCCCTAAATCCTGCCCGTGTCCCTCCAATCCAACTCCTCTCAGGCTCACCACCAGCCCAGCCTTCCCCCCTCACCACATCCCAGCCCTTCCCATCACCTCCCCCCACCCGTTTGGGTGCTTAAAATGTATCTGCAGTACCATCTCAGCTGCTATTTTTCATCCTTCAGCGATAAGGCATCTGCGTTGTACACAGCACCCAGAGAATTCCTCACAAACAGCAGCTTCCTCCCGTGGATATTCCCCCCTCCCGCTCCCAATTATTACCATTACCCCGGCGGCAGCCCCGCTCTGGCCTTGTTTTTGTAGCCGATTTTTCTCCCCCACCCCACCCATTTGGTTTTATCCCCTGCCCTGTGTCGTGCTCGTCGATTTGAGATCACAAACCTGACATTTCGGTGCCTGTTCCGCGGTGCCAGGCGGGCGAAACTGCCGGGAACAATCGATTTTCCCTGCATCGTCTCCCAAAACATTTAATCAACGGGAGATCAGCCCTTCCGGCAGCTCCCCCCTCGCTCTTCCCCCTGTTTGGGGACAATGTGTGACACCCGAAAAATGGGGGGTGCCGCTGGAGCTGGGTGGGATCATCCCTGATCCAGGGGGGGAATGGGAAGGGATCAGCTCGGGGCAGGATGAGCGGTGAGGTCTCAGCAGGGAAAGCTCCATGGACAAACTGGTGTGTACTGGGATGGCTGTGGGACCAGTTTGTGTCTCCTCCAGCATCGCCTCTGAAGCTCAGTGAGGATCAATAATGCAGCAAAGGCTGATTCCTGGGAAAAGAGCCCATGGTGGAATCTGGGGGGTTGTAGGGAACAGGATGAATTTGATTCTCTGGGTCGGAATTTCCCCGAGCTCCGGAGGATGCAGCTCAATCCTCAGGTGCCAGGGCTGGGTGCAGAGGATGTACCTGCAAATATTCCCAGAGGGATCCCAAACCCCTCTTCAGGCAGGGATATGGGGCATGGGGGTGTTGCCATCCCGTTTAGTGGATGGGGAAGTTGAGGAACAGTTGAGACTGGGAAGGGAGCAATCCCTCAGTGATGTGCCAGTGGATTCCCAAACCTCTGCTCCCGCTGTTGGTCTGTGGTTGGTGTGTGAGGGGGCTCTGGGAAGGGGATAAGAGCTGGAAATTTGGGAGTGAGAGGTGCTGGTGGCACCCCCATTTCATCCTCGTGTGTCCCCTGGGCTCGGCACTGGGACAAAATCCATGTTGGAGCAAATCGTGGGGGGCTGAAGTGCTGGATTTTGGGGGGCCACACGGCTTTGGCTGAAACCCATCCCCATCAATCCGTAGGGAAAGGCTCGGGCAGGGAGGGCAGCGCCGAAGTGACGCCCATCCCGCAGGAATGTGTGTCCCCCTCCCTCTCCTGCCTGGCCCTAATCCGGGCTGGGATGTGTGGAGACAGCTGTGCCTGCCCTGACATCACCCGCCGCCTGGGAAGGGCTCCTTCTCCGAGGGGCTTCAGGGAAAGGGGGGAAGAGAGCCAAGGGAAGGGAGGAAGAGGAACCCGCGCTGCCCTGAACCCTCCGTGAGCGGCGGAGGAGCCTCGTCCCTGCACATCCCAGCAGATCCAGGTGGTGCCGGCTCCCCAGGAGAACAGCAGGGATGTTCCTGCGCTCCCAGGGCTGGGACAAAGGGGTGTGACCCTGAGCCCTGTCACCGGCTGAGCTCTGTCCGCACGGACAAACACAAACCCCGATCAAGCTGGATCATGGAATAACCCCGATGCTCCCCGCTCCTCCCTCAGCTGCCCAAAATCCAGCTGAGAGCTTTGAATCCCCAGCCCCAAGTCTCTGCTGCCGGTGCCTCCGAGCAGGGAACGGCAAGAGGCGGAAGGAGGGAAGGATGTGAGGCAGCTCCAGCTGGATGCAGACGGAGGGAGAGGCAGAGATGCTCCAGCTTCCCTCATCTCTGCTGCAGTTTCAGCTCTTCCCTCCGTGGTTGCTGCTGCTCAGGGGTCACACATGTGCAAAAACCCAGTCCCAGGGTGGCCTGGCTGTGCCTAAGAAGGATTCTGGTGTGGAGGGAGCTGTGCCAGCATCCTCTGCTTCATCCAGCTGCTGATTCCCCCGCTCCCAGTAACTCCTCGGGGTTGGTACATTTGCACCTCTGCAGCTGCTTTGCTGAGAAGGGCTTTGTTAGGCTGTGCAGCTGCCCGTGTGGATACTGGGAATGACCCTGGGGTTAAACGGGAGGGCAGCTGACTGGCGCCCCAAATTTGCTGCAGTGTGTGGTGGAGAAGAGGATTTTATAGAATCACGAGTCATGGAATGGTTTGGGTTGGAAGGGCCCTTAAAGCCCAGCCCATTCCACCCCCTGCCATGGGCAGGGACACCTCCCACTATCCCAGGTTGCTCCAACCTGGCCTTGGACACTTCCAGGGATGGGGCAACCACAGCTTCTCTTCTGTATTTCTCACAACCCAGGGCTGGACATGCTCAAACCTTCCCCTCAGCTGCTGCCGATGGCTCAAGGCTTCCCAAAACCGACCCATCGGGGAGTGATGTTCAAACCCCCCAAAGATGCTTCTTGCCTTCCACTCCCCTCTCACCCTCCGTCCCTGGCTGGGTAACAAGTGGGACAACCACAACTGGTCCCAGCTTGCTGGGCTGGAAAAGGGGGATTGGATGTCAGGCGGCTGCGCCCTTGAAAACGTGATCCCCTCTGGGCTGCCCTGCCTGGTGTTTTCACTGGGACCATCAATCAGGGCAGAGACACGATCAGATTTTATGGCCAGGGCTGCCTGTGAAACCCAAGCTGGGCACGGCAGCCCCTGCTCTGCTTGGCAGAGCCTGGATGTGTTTAACCCCTTGGGATGGGTCCTTGGAGCTGCAGTTCTGCAGCAGCCTCAGCTCCTCCGCTTGTGTCACTCTGTCCCTGCTCTGGCCTCGGCATCTGGCGCTGCAGATGCAGCACAGGCTGTTGCTGAGGCTGCTGAGCAGCTCTGCACGGGCAGGTGACACACTGAGCGGCTCCTTCCCGCGCTGTTTCCACCCCAGAGCTGCACTTCACCCCGAACCTGCTAAAAATGTCATAGAACTCAGATCCGTGTGTCCTCCCCAAATCCCACAGCACCCAGCCCGAGATATTCCTGGTGCATTTGCAGCCTGGCAGCTAAACCAGACGTTGCACAAGCGGCACAAACACAGCGAAATCACTGCCCTGGGAACGTGAAATTCCCGGCAGCAAAGCTGCTGCTGCTGCTCAACTCCGCCGGGAGCGGGGCTCACACAGCCCAGCTCTGCCTTCAGGAAGTTCCTCCCGGTGTTCCCGGTCCCTTTGTTTCCCCTCTCCTCGGGGAGCTTGTTCCCGGCCGTGGTCCCACTGTGCGGGGCTGTTCTCCGGGAATTGCTGCGGTGGCTCCGGTTACGCTTTCCCGGGAACAAAAGCAGCTTTCCCGACGGGCCACCATCCTCCCCGCGGGGACACGGGAGCCTGGCTATTGAGAGCACGGGAATTTGAGGATGTTTTTACAGCCCGGCCATGCCAGGCTGATGGATTGCTGATTGGAAATCAGATTCCCGAAGCTGGGAGCAGTCATAAATGTCGGGGGAGAATGGCAGCTCCCGCAGGGAATGGATGTGTGCGAGGGGAGGAGGTGGCTGAGGTGGAGGCAAGTTCCTGGGAAGGGTTTGGGATGGATATAAGGCGGGATCTTGGAAGGTCTCACTCCATGTGGTTCAGGGTCTCGGCATCCCAGAGATCCTGCTGGCAAAGGGCAGATTGTAACTCAAAGAATCATGGAATATCCCGAGCTGGAAAAGACCCACAAGGTCCAACTCCATCCCAACAATCCCAGCCCACCCCTGAGAGTGTTGTCCCAAACCCTGAGGAGCCTCTTCAGTGCCCAAACACCCTCTGGGGGGGAAGAACCTTTTGCTGAGATCCAACCTGACACAGCTCCAGCCATTCCCTCAGGTTAATTTTTCCATGTAAAGGAAGAAATCTCTCTCAGGAAGACATTGAACCCACACTGGGCTGTTCCACACCATCAAAAATAGGGACTGAGGGATTGGGTCCGGCTGATTTCCAAAGCCTGACTCCAGGACCGTCAGTCTTGGGCCCAAACACAGCAGGGACTTGCAAAGTCTCAAGTTTGTGGTTTGGGAAGCCAAGGGACAAACTTATGGTGGTGGGAACCAGCTAAAACCCCAACACTGATCCACTTGTGACTCAGAGGAGCCAAGAACTGAGGGGTTTAGTCTATGCCAACAATCAGATCTTTACCCCTGCCCTGTCCCACACCTTCAGGTGCCATCCTGCACCTGAGCAAGAGGGATTCACTTCAGACAGAAAAATGCCTCTTGGACCTGCATTTCTTGTTGCTTGTTGAAGGGCAGAGACTGAGCATGGAAGGAGAAAAGAGGGAAGGAGGAGGTGAAATCATTGCCTTTTCCTTTGCTTTGGTTACTAAAATGGGAGCTGCCTGGATTTTTTTTTTCCCAGCTGGTGCGCTTTGAGCCCCTCACTGGACACAGGCACCCACTGAACCCCTGAATCACATCCTTGTGATCCCAACATCACTTGGGACCTGCTCCCTGAGCCCATTCCTGGCCCAAACCTTGCTGCTGGCTCGAAGCATCCTTGTCCTCATGGATATGGCTGATTTAAGTGATAATTCCTGGATAACACCTGCATTTACAGCCCAGGCTGCCTCCCCCACTTGTCAGCTCCTTTTAACCCCCATGATAACTTGCCAGAGGCTCCTGACGTTGTTTTTCCCGGAGCTGGACAATGTGTTGAGCAGCTGCTTGTGGGGAGAGTCTCATCTTTCTGCTCCAGCCAGGGAGAGCCCTCCCGGAACCTTCTCCACCTCCCGTTTCCATTGGGAACACAAAGATTTTGGCACCACTTCAGACCCTCCCTCCTGTCCCGGGGTGGGGAGGGGGTGGGTGGGAGGCAGCTGTGGTGACTTCTCACAGCCTGGGAAAATAGTTCGGGGCTCCACTTTTCCCTGAGAGGCCTGAAATTCAAGTGCCCGGTGCCCTCACTCCCTGCCCTCCCCCCTCTCCATCCTTCTCCCCTTCCTCTTCCCTCCCCTTTTCTCACCCCAAGCTCACAGTCCTGGGTGGAAATCAAACATTTTTCCTCCCTCATTAGGAAGAACAGGCCACCCATCCCATCCCCTCCCAGTGCCCTGTGCACCCTGCGCCTCTTTTCCCTGAAAACATTAACCTTTTCCTTCCCCACCAGAGTGTTTTGGGCATGAAAACCCCCAACCATTCCAAATTACTCCTCAAAATTACACCCTCCTCTTCCAACCGGATGGTGAGTTTGAGGGCAATATGTTCCCATTCCTCTCCAGGTGTTCAAATCCCCAATTAATGAACCCCTCAACTAATTAAGTCTCACCCCCTTAAGGACTGTCCTGCTATTCCCCCCATGACAGCTGGAGAAGCTGTTTACCCCTGTTTTACAGATGAGGAATTGAGGTGCCCAGGTCCATGATTTTGGGAGGCTTCTCCCTGTTTTCCCACTGAGGAACTCCCCAACAGTGATTCCTGTAATTCATGGTGTGAACCCACTCGTTTCCCAGCTGAGAGACAGGCAGAGCTGCTGGTTTTGAACTGGGTGCCCGAATTTTGCGAACGTTTGGCTTCACAAAGGAGCTGTTGCACATCAACCTCAAGGAAGGCGGGAATCATCCCCCTATAAAACCCCCAGCCCTGAGGATCTGGGTGCAGCTTGGCCTCCCCATCCCCAGCAGAGGCTTTTCCCCAGCCTTGTGCACCTGGACTAGAGAGGATGAGAGAGGGACACGATGGGAAAAATGACAAACAAAGCAGAACAGCTCATGTGACGCCCTGTGAATTAATCAGAAAGCAGGGCCGGCATGCTGGGCAAACAAGACCTGGAATTGCATCTCTAACCTTGATTAAATTAGAAAGCTCTCCAACTAATACAGAGCCCCTCGGTAAACAAGGGAACAGGGGCTAATGAAGTGGATAAGAAGCAACTTGACAAGTGACGGGGCTGGTGAGGGAGAGGAAGGGAGGGAGGAAGGCTGGGGCAGGGATTTAGACAGGAGAAAAGGGAGGAGGGAGGCACAGACAGGCAGGAGTGGGGAGAAGAAAGGGATTAGGGAGGGGGGGAGAGGCAATTTCCTTCCAAAATATTTTCCTGAAAAGCCGAAACGCAAAGGGAAGTGTCTGTTTTCTGTTAAAAGAGATGCAGAGCCAAAGAATCCAAAGGCAGCAGCAAAGGCACCGGGTTGGGGCAGGTTTTGCTTCCTGTTAAAGGTGCAGGAAAACCTCAAGCCTGTGCTACAGTTGGACTCCAAAGCAGCCCCAGCTCTGGCCTGAGCTTTGGTGGGGTCCAACCTGGCCCTGACAGGCTGAGATATCGGTTCAAACTGAGCAGCTGCAGTTTTGCAGTGGGCAGGTGGTTTTGCTCCCTCTGCACATCCCTGTCCCTCACGTCCAGACCCTCCTCATCCTCTTCTTCATCCCTAACGTTCGTCTGGGTGGAAATTGTGGGACCAGCTCTGGGGTAAAGCAGGGATCCCCTGACTGGAGGTGCATCAGCATCCAGGGATGCAAGAAGAAAACCCCAACAAGCCCCTTCTCCTTCCATTTTTGGAGGCTTTTCCTGTCACACTCAGGCAGGAGAAATAAAATAAACATCATTGAGACACTTGTTCCACCTCATGACTCGTGTCAAACCTTATCTGAGCAAGCACCACCCAAATACGAGGCAACCTCATAGAAAACCCCCACCTGAGCGCAGCTGAGGGTGAGAAAAAAGCCGCCAAGGAGGGGGAAAAAAGAGAATTAAAGTGTTCTGGAATCGGCTTGGGATGAGTCCATCCCTGTGCTGGGTGCATGGAAGAGGCCCTTGGAAGGGAGGACGGGTTTTCCCCGGGGAATGCAGAAGGGATGCTGAGGCCAACACTAACCAGGCATCCCAGAAATCAGTTCCTTTGCCCAGAGGCTGCGAAAGGGATTTGGGGTAAGACAAGTTAAAGGAGTTTCTTTCCAAATACTTTGTGCAGCATCAGCAGAGCCCACATTGGCGCGGAACTGTGTCCACTCACGTTTATCCCCGTCTCCCATCCCTTCCCACTCGCTCATCCTCTACCTTTTCCTGCTGGCTAAGTTAAAAAGAGTCGAGAATTGCTTTTTTGTTGTTGTTGTTGTTGTTGTTGCTTGAATTCTCCTGTTTTCTTTCTTCCTCCAGCGCACAGCAAAGCAGGAGGCAGAGCAAGTTCCTTCCCAGCCCTCCCCGCCTCGGCTGTGGCAGCGAATTTCCAATTTTCAGCTAATATCAAGGTCGTGACAGAAAGCACAGAGGCCCTGGTAGGACATAATGGCAGAAGAATTGTAAATGTTGCTTTTAGTGAATGCAGAATGAGGAAGGGCCAAGGAAGGGGAAATTTTCCATTCAGGGCTGGCCTCGGAGAAGTGAATACATTTTCTCCTCCACTGTGTCGCATTAGATTTCCAGAGGTGCTCGGCACCAGGTACATGTCATTAGTAACAGTTTGCGTGGTAATGAATCCTTTTATTTCTCTTCCACACAGCTCATGAATACATAAAGAGCCGGGTTTTAGTCGCATCTGGTTCAGCTGCAGGAGCCTCACATAACTTAATTTCGCATCCTCTTCAGGAGGGTGGCAAACCCAGCTGGGGCCAGCCTTAAAGGCGCAGGGTGGTTTGCTAAAGAAAAAAACAACCAAAAACCTCCCTGAGATCTTGGCTCCGGGGTGAGGGTTTGCCTGGGGATGCCTCGGAGGCTGCTCTGCTCCCTGGTGGTCTTTGTTTTGACGTGGTGAGCTTGAGTTTGGGCGAATTTGGGGACGGCAGCAGCTGCACCTCTGTGTGATGTGCAGTGGGGCAGCCTGTGTGTCTCTCTCCCACCCTTCCCTGCCCTGGGAGGGTGGAGATGATTCCCAGGCACTTGGGCCTTTCCTGAAGTTAAAAACTTGCTGCAGGAACACCCTCGTTCTGCAGGGCAGGGAGCGCTGCCAGCATCCTGCTCTGCTTCCCCTCTGGGCCTTTATCTCTCGTCATTGCAATTAATTACTTCCCATTTTTAATGAAAATAATAATAATAATAAACCTGTCATGCTTTGGGCTCCCTGCAAACCCCCTCCAAGGCCAGGCTGCAAAACCCGCAGGAGCTGGTGAGTGGTGGCAGCAAGGGGAGATTCCCCACCCCAGTTCAAGCACCTGTTGAGTGGGGCTGGATTAAAAACTGAGCCCAGATCTCCTCCAAAACTCAGAAAACCCAACCAAACCCTCTGTGACGTCCCTCCAGCCTTGTCTAGGGGACACCCAGAGCTCAGCAGCATCCCTTTGAATCCCTTCAGCCCCTTCAGTCCTCACTCCTCTCACAACAGGCTGGGTGGATTCCTGGTTAGAAACGAGATTTTGGGGAGAAATTCGACATCTGGATATCCAGCTGAAGACACCAGTGAGCAGAAGCCACAGGTTTCAATGGAAGGATTGGGAAGGACGTGACTCTCCACAGCGCTGGGCTGTTCCCAGAGTGGACATGACCCCGCAGAACCACTGAGGGAGTGAATCATTCACCTGAAAAACCACCTGGAACCCCACATTTCCTGGGGCTGCCAGACTCCAGGGGGGCAGCTGGGTCTCTTACAGGCGTGGATATTCCCTTGGGAACTTTTCAGTTGGTCACCAGCAGCTCTGGAGCCAAGCCCGGCCCCTTGGGTGCCACCTCCGTGTGACAAGGAAGGGCTGAGCGGGGGTTGGCTCTGGGGGGGATTTGCCTGGCTGGGCCCAGCTCTGGGAATTCTTCCACCTGCTTTTCGTGCATCCCAACCCCAAGGTGGCTCTGGCATCCCGGGACCGGCTGCTCTTCTATTGACTGAGACACATTTGGGTTCAAATACGAGGGAAACGAGATAAGGGAGTTGTTTTTCTTGGCGTAGAGTTGAAACGTGAGCCCAGGGCTGGAGAGACTTTTTTGGCCTCAGCTTTACTTAAAAGAACGAACTCCTGGTGAAATAAAAAACCCAAATAAACCCCCCAAACCCTCGTCCTTGGGCTCGNGGCGTAGAGTTGAAACGTGAGCCCAGGGCTGGAGAGACTTTTTTGGTCTCAGTTTTACTTAAAAGAATGAACTCCTGGTGAAATAAAAAAACCCAAATAAACCCCCAAAACCCTCGTCCTTGGACTCAGAGCTATTGAGGGGATGCTTCTTAATGACATCTGGATGAAATTGATGGGAGCACCTCCTGGGCAAACCAGGAATGACGTGACTGGAGGTATTTTATGTGCTGGAGCTTCCCTGGAACTCATTCCCTAATTCCCCTCACCAATAAGGGCAGGAAAGCTGCTGCCAACCCATCCCAATCCCACCATCCCGCTCTTTTCTTCTCCTACCAGACCCCTCCTGTCCTCTCCTCCTTTAGGAGATGAGGAGGAATAAAGAAAAAACCGAGTTATTATTATTATTTTCATTTATCGAGTGTAGAACAAGCAGGTGCAACTCCTGTTAAACCGCTTTTTTCTTCCCAAATTATTAATAATTTCTCAGCTGAAATTATTGATTGTGTTAAGACCGGCGCCCAGCACTTTTCTGCTGATGCAGTTTTTCTGAACCAAAATCAATACGTTTGTTATTAAATACCGAGAACTCCTCGATTTTCTAGATGATGATGATGATGGGAAAAAAAATAAAATTATTTCTATTCACAGGCGCAGACCAATTCCAGACCCACCCCCCATCCTGGGCCACTACAACCCCACAGCATCTCCAAAAATCAGGGGGGCTTGGTGAAATCTCCACGGAGGGTTCTCAAATACGACGTTTCTCCCCTTTGTAATTTCCAAGTTGGGTCTCCAGATTCCACCAAATTCCACCAAATTCCACCAAATTCCACCAAATTCCACCCACTCCCTCCAACCTGCCATTCCCCTCCCTCCCCCCTTCCCTCTGATTCCCCCTCGTAGCTCCAGCTATAAAAAAAAAAAAGGAGAACATAATGGAAAAATAATTAAAAAATAAAAGAGAAGACTGAAAAAAAACCCCAACCCAGCGTTTTAAGGGGAGAAAAGGAGAGGGGGGGCCTGGGAGATCTGCAGAGCTGGGAGATAACCAGCAGATGTGATTTTTGCAGATAAGCGTAGTAATTTAGATAAATCTGGAGGCTTTAGAGCCTTTTGCTTGCGTTCCTTTTCTTTCTGTCTGATTTTTTTTCTTCAATTTTATCTGGCGAGTCAAGAGGAGGGGGGGGAGAGGAAAGGGGAGGGGAAGGAAGGGGAGGGGAGGGGGGAAAGCTTAATCTTTGGGTAGTTTTTCTTTTCTTTCTAATGTGTTTTTCCCCAGAAGGTGGGATAATAGGAGCTGCTCTGCCCCCCTTCCCCACTCCCTCCCACACAGGAGCCCGGGCTGTGTTTTTTTTTAAAAAGCGGCGGACAAAAAAAAAAAAAGAAAAAAAATCAAAATATTTGAAAATGTATTTCATGGTAATTATGTCATATTTCATGGACTGATGCCACTACTGAAAGAGAGCCTGAATGCCTTAATTTGTATAGAAATTGTAATCATTTGTTCATTTCAAGGTGAAAATTGCATTTTTTAATTTAAATTGTATCCTGCGTGATAGTCTATTATCTAGTAAAATTGTCTCCATGTCTGAATGCCTTATATGCAGCTGCAATGCTTGTTACAAATCCAGTTATATTCATAAAAGCTTTGTCGATGTCTCGGGAAATGTGAACAGTTTCTTGTGGGTTTCTTCTCTCTCTTTTTTTTTTGCTTTTTTTTCCCCTCTCCTTTTCCCCTCCCATTTTCATCCTCCCTCCTCTTCCCCCTCGGTCTTTTTTAGTTGGGTTTTTTTTTTCCTAGTTGAAATAAATCCATATCTGGCCATTAATAATAATTAGCCTGGGTAGATACAAAGGGAAAATCCTGCGAGGGATGTGCAGGAAACATCCAGGATTCCTGGATATTTTTATTTTTTGAGTTCAGAACGAGCCAACTCCGGGTTGGGGATCGCTGGGGGAAAAGGGAGGGGAGGAGGAAAAAGGGAAAAAAAGTGGAAAATGAGGGGAGAGGAAATAAAAACCATTCCCAAAGGATGGCAGGGACAGAGAAAGACTCACAGTGATGTTAAAAGAGAGATTTAAGTCCCTTTTGGGTGATTTTTGGAGATTTGGGAGCGTGGGGAGGAAGGAAGTGGAATGTCCCTTTGCTTCCAGCCTCTGGATTTAGGAAAATCCTGATATTTTCTATCAGATGTCCCACCCTACACCCATATCTCTCCTGGCATCTGCCTCGATCCTTGATATTATATCCCTGATATAATTTGGGGATCTGCTGGAGGGGGAAAAGAGGCTGAGAAATTAATTGTGGTGTCCAAGATCCCGCCAGAACTGGGACCTCCCAAACTCCTGATTTCTGTCCTGATCACATTCCAGCTCTTTGCTGCCTGGGAAAAGGGGGTTTGGGAATCACACCCCCCCTTAAATTGGCCCGTTGAAATTTAAATTAAAACACTCCCCCCAAGAGTCTTCCATGGGGATAAATCCTTGTCCCTTGGGGTGGTTTTCCCCTGGAAAAGTGGATATGGAGGAGCCTCCATCTCCTCCTCTTCTCTGAGGACACCTCACCTCCCAGCGCTCAGATTTTTGGGAAAACTACCCCCAAAAAAACCCTCAGCAGGGAATAAAAATGCTGGAAATCCTGGCAGAGCTTTAGGAAATGTTCCAGGAATTCAGGATGAGCTCTTTGGCTGCTGGAAACAGCAAATCCAGTTAAAATTCCGGCCTGGGTTCCTCCTCTTGTCTGAGGACACCTCACCTCCCAGCGCTCAGATTTTTGGGAAAACTACCCCAAAAAAAACCCTCAGCAGGGAATAAAAATGCTGGAAATCCTGGCAGAGCATTAGGGAATGCTCCAGGAATTCAGGATGAGCTCCTCAGCTGCTGGAAAGCAACAAATCCAGTTAAAATTCCGGCCTGGTTTGCACCAGGTGAGAGCGAGGCCTGCCCGGGACAGGATTTTAATTCTATTAATCCTTGGAAAAGAAAGAAACGGGCCTCCCAAGGAAATCCTTTCTCAGTCATTTAATTCCCTTTTTCCCCCAACCCCTCTCCCTGATTTTATGCAGGGCCACAGTCGGTAATAAAACGGGAAAAGAAATTACTCCTGAAATCCTCCCCCAAAATCTGCTGGGCCGAAATTCCTGCCCCTGAAATTCCTGCCCCCCCAGTACCGGGCTGAGGGGGAACTGGGAGCACTGGGATGAGCACTGGGGGATCCCAGAGGTGGGACTGAACCCTGAGCAAGAAGGGGGGGAAAAAAAACCATCCCTGAGGAGGAGGGTTTGGAAAGGAAAAAAGGAAAAAGAGACGGAAAAAAGGAAAAAGAGACGGAAAAAAGGAAAAAGAAAAGGAAAAAATGAAAAAGAAAAGGAAAAGTTGGCGCAGGGAAAAGTTGGATCAGACGCTCTTTGTGGTCCTGAGGGGGTCAGGATTCCTGTCAGTGACTTTCTTTGGATATTCAGTTTGATATTTTGATATTAATTTGGAGGTATCAGAGAGGTTTGGGAGGGGGAAGCGTCTGTTTTAGAGAAACCAAGGCCTGCCTGAGGGAAAGAAATAGATAAATGGTTACTGTGGGTAAAGAGATGCCTGGATGGTTTTTAGGGGAGTAAATAAGTGGTTTGGGTATTTAAATCCCTAAATACATGTGAGGGAGTAAATATCTATTTTAGGGAAATACATCCTAAATGCATGTGAGGGAGTAAATATCTCTTTTAGGGAAAGACATACTTGTTTCAGGGAAATGAACATCGGTTTTAGGGAAATGCCCTACGGAGGGGATAGATGAAAAACCCCAAATAATAAATAAATTAATTAATAANCAGGGAAGAGGTGAGAATCCCAAATATCGCATAAATAAAATAAAATTAAACCAAATAAAACCAAATAAAATAAAATAAAATAACATAAAATAAAATAGAAGCCGAAGAGGAAAGGAGCAGAAGCAGCCCCCAGCAGGCAGAGGAACAGACCCTCCCATGGCCCTATGCAGGGAATAGGTGAGAACCCCAAATATCGCATAAATAAAATAAAATTAAACCAAATAAAACCAAATAAAATAAAATAAAATAACATAAAATAAAATAGAAGCCGAAGAGGAAAGGAGCAGAAGCAGCCCCCAGCAGGGAGGGGACCAGCCCCTCCAGGACCCTCCGCAGCCCCTCGGGTCAAGTCCAAGGACACGATGCGGGGTCAGAGCCTCGGGATGTGAAGCCTTGGCCAGAGTCAGCAGCTGGTGTCAGGCAGCCTTGGGCTCGATTTATCCCCGCCTTAGGCTCGGTTTATCANAGATAGATAGATAGATAGATAGATAAACAAAAAATGAGCAGAGCAGGATAGAAGCAGAATTAGCCCCCACCAGGCAGAGGAACAGACCCTCTTATGGCCCTACACAGGGGATAGATGAGAAACCCAAATAGTATNATCAGCGGTTTATCAGCGGTTTATCAGCAGATTTAAGCCGGCGGCAGTTCAGAGCCGTCACTGACCCGCGAGAGCTGCGGCAGGAGCTGAACCAGCCCCGTTGGGCTCGACCTTCGCGCCTGTCACAGGGCAAAGGATGGACCCTGGCAGAGGCTGGGAAACATCCTGTGCCTCCCAGATAAGGTCCGGGAGAGCTGGAGAGAGGACGAGGAGCTCAGGGAACGGTTGAGGGCAGTGTTGAAACACTCGCGACTGCGGAGCCCGAATGGGATCGTTGCTGGAGCAAAGTGATTTTGAGAGAGGGGACAGCTCTGTGACCTGCCAGAGCAGGACAGCACGGATCTAAACTCGGGGATGTGCCTGGAAATATCCTCTGTGCTGTGTTAGGGCTCCTGGAAAACCATCCCTTCCTCTGCAAACCCCTCCGTGTTCAGTGGGGGTGGAGTGGCCACCACTGAAACACCCAAACGCGCTGGATGTGGGGTGAAAATCAGGTGTTGCTCGGGAGTGCAGGAATAAGGTGGGAAGTGGGGCCTCGGGGTGGAGAAAAATTGCAGATGCCAAATGCAATTCCCATGGGACACAGGTAGGAAGCTGAGGGTGACTTTCCTGCTCTGATGGGTGAAGCTGGTCACGGTTCTCACACAAAGATGAGAGTCTCTGGTCCATAATTATCATAATTAAGGGGGTTTGGGGCAACATGGTGCCCTTGGCATCACATGAGAACTGTGGTTTTCAGCTCATTCCTCATTTGGAGGCTGTATTTTCCAGGGTTCCCCCCGCCCTGAGCCACTCAGAGCCCACCCAAGCCTCAGCCCCTGCCTGCCCAGAGCTGCCCCAGCCCCAGGCCAGGCACTCCCAACCCCTCTTTTCCCCGTTTTCCTCTGAAATGTGGATTATCCAGGCACTGGGAGCAGGTGGGGGATTAAGGAAGGGTCTCAGAGAAGGGTTGATAAGGGGTTGGGTGTGAGGTGAGCAGAGTTTGCAATCCTAAAGCCCGTGTTCCTCCACTGAGGCCCCTCGTGTCGGCTGGTGGATTCCTGCCCCTTTGGCTCCCAAAACCCCAAACAGGAGCAGTGTCCCATCTCACAGTTGGCCCGTCCTATCCAAGGGTGACCTCACCTGGCTTTGGGAAGCCCATGGACTGACCCCTCTGCTGGAGACAGCCCAAAATCAAACCCAGGGGCTAATTAGGCTCCTTTCTGCGTTCCTCCAGCACCACTTGGATGAAGATCAACTTCTTTTTCCAGAGAGCCAAAACATCTTCAGATGGGCCCTGCTTTTGAATCCAGTGCTTTGTTTCGAGGCGAAAGGCCTTATTCCCCCACTGCAAAGCCCCCAGCCATGTATCCCTCCGTGCTTTCTGAAGATTTTTTCCGCTTGTTGCTGCCTGGCTTTGGCATTTAACGAGAGCCAGGTGCCTGTGGAGCAGCCTGGTCCCTCCCTGGCCTTCCCCTGCCCAGGCTGGGGCTCTCTCCCAATGAATGCATAAAGAACCCGGTTGTATTGAGAACAGGCCAGGTAATTGTCCTTCCCCTTGTGCGAAGCCACAGTGAAATTAAATGTTTTATTTATTTACGTAGCTTTTCCACCTTTTCATTAAACTGACCAAGCGAAAACATCTGTAGTTTGCCCGTGTGTGTGTTGAATATTTTTGATTCTCCAGCCTCCCCCCGCCCTCCTGGCTCTTGGCACACCGCGCAGCGCGTTAAGCAAACAAGCCACCCAAAGGCACTTCGTGATATTTTTTTTTTCCTCTTTTTTTTTCCTTTTTTTTCTCTTTTTTTTTTTTTTTTTTTAATGTATAACAGTTATGCCTGAGTTACAGAAAGACACCTACAGGCAGCAGGTAGTTAAAGCAAAACCAGTTTTTCTCTTTCTACTATTCTACTCCATATAGCTGAATAAATTATGGTGCGATTATATATATACACACACACACACGCACACACGCGCACACGCACACAGACACACGCAGCACCCACACACGCTCCCACTCGCACGGAGCAAATGGCTATGAGGCAAACACAGAAGCGACATCTCCGCGGTTACTAGGAATAAGGAATGCCCTATAGTGCTATGTAGATATTCCCCAGGTCGGGTACATGGAGGTGTTAAAGGGATGAGGGGGGTGGGGGATTAAGAAGCATTAAATACACAAAAAAAGTCTCGGAGCGACAGGAGCCAATCTGCTGAGTTGCTGGACGCGGGGATGGTTTGTGGGGGGAGGTGGGAGAAGGGCTGTGGGGAGGTTAGAGGAACCCACTGGGTGTTGGCGGAGGGGTTTTTTTCCCCTCAGGGATGGCAGGTCTTGGATTCAGGCAGGGAAGAGCTGTGGAGCTGAGAGAAACGTCCCTGGAGTGTGTCCCTTCATGTCTTATCCTCAGGCAGGGAAGGGATGTGGAGCTGAGAGAAGGTCCCTGGAGTGCGTCTCGTTGGGTCTGGTCTGTGGGAAGAGTTGTGGAGTTGAGAAAACGTCCCTGGAGTGTGTCCCTCTGGGTCTCATCTGTAGGAAGAGCTGTGGAGCTGAGGGAACATCTCTGGAGTGCGTCCCTCTGGGTCTCATCTCTAGGAAGGGCTGTGGAGATGAAGGAACATCTCTGGAGTGCGTCCCCGTGTGTGGGAAGAGCCGTAGGGTTGAGAGAAGGTCTCTGGAGTGTGTCCTGTTGGGTCTCATCTGCAGGCAGGGAAGGGCTGTGGAGCCGGGAGGTCTCTGGAATGTGTCCCTTCACTCGCTGCTTGGGTTGGAGGAGGTGCAGAAGGAGTTTTGGGTTCCCAAACACCCTCAGAGTGACCAGGAGTTGAGTGACCAGCTCAGTCTCCACTTGGTCGGTGTCAACCCACCACGACCACGTGTTCTTCAGGGGTTGATCTGACCCGGTTTCAGAATCACGGAATATTCTGAGTTGGAAGGGACCCAAAGGATCATCGAGGGAATGCCTGATGTCCAGCTGCTGCTCTTCCAGGCTCAGTTGTGTTTCACCTTTAAGGTCCCTCCCTCCATTCTGTCTC
>WEKX01022709.1:77770-97721 GCA_013390025.1 Pitta sordida | reverse complement strand
TTTTTTTTTTTTTTTTTTAATGTATAACAGTTATGCCTGAGTTACAGAAAGACACCTACAGGCAGCAGGTAGTTAAAGCAAAACCAGTTTTTCTCTTTCTACTATTCTACTCCATATAGCTGAATAAATTATGGTGCGATTATATATATACACACACACACACGCACACACGCGCACACGCACACAGACACACGCAGCACCCACACACGCTCCCACTCGCACGGAGCAAATGGCTATGAGGCAAACACAGAAGCGACATCTCCGCGGTTACTAGGAATAAGGAATGCCCTATAGTGCTATGTAGATATTCCCCAGGTCGGGTACATGGAGGTGTTAAAGGGATGAGGGGGGTGGGGGATTAAGAAGCATTAAATACACAAAAAAAGTCTCGGAGCGACAGGAGCCAATCTGCTGAGTTGCTGGACGCGGGGATGGTTTGTGGGGGGAGGTGGGAGAAGGGCTGTGGGGAGGTTAGAGGAACCCACTGGGTGTTGGCGGAGGGGTTTTTTCCCCTCAGGGATGGCAGGTCTTGGATTCAGGCAGGGAAGAGCTGTGGAGCTGAGAGAAACGTCCCTGGAGTGTGTCCCTTCATGTCTTATCCTCAGGCAGGGAAGGGATGTGGAGCTGAGAGAAGGTCCCTGGAGTGCGTCTCGTTGGGTCTGGTCTGTGGGAAGAGTTGTGGAGTTGAGAAAACGTCCCTGGAGTGTGTCCCGCTGGGTCTCATCTGTAGGAAGGGATGTGGAGCTGAGGGAACATCTCTGGAGTGCGTCCCTCTGGGTCTCATCTCTAGGAAGAGCTGTGGAGATGAAGGAACATCTCTGGAGTGCGTCCCTCTGGGTCTCATCTCTAGGAAGGGCTGTGGAGACGAAGGAACATCTCTGGAGTGCGTCCCTCTGGGTCTCATCTCTAGGAAGGGCTGTGGAGATGAAGGAACATCTCTGGAGTGCGTCCCCGTGTGTGGGAAGAGCCGTAGGGTTGAGAGAAGGTCTCTGGAGTGTGTCCTGTTGGGTCTCATCTGCAGGCAGGGAAGGGCTGTGGAGCCGGGAGGTCTCTGGAATGTGTCCCTTCACTCGCTGCTTGGGTTGGAGGAGGTGCAGAAGGAGTTTTGGGTTCCCAAACACCCTCAGAGTGACCAGGAGTTGAGTGACCAGCTCAGTCTCCACTTGGTCGGTGTCAACCCACCACGACCACGTGTTCTTCAGGGGTTGATCTGACCCGGTTTCAGAATCACGGAATATTCTGAGTTGGAAGGGACCCAAAGGATCATCGAGGGAATGCCTGATGTCCAGCTGCTGCTCTTCCAGGCTCAGTTGTGTTTCACCTTTAAGGTCCCTCCCTCCATTCTGTCTCCCCCCCCCATCCCGTCCCACCCCACCCCTGAGTTTGTCTTTTTTTCAGCAGAGCTGAGGTTGGCGATCCATAAAACAAAACCGAACGAAACAAAAGAAAACCTAACCAAAAAAAAAAAAAAATCTGCCTTTCATACATGAACGTACCTTAAAACAAAACAAAACAAAACAAGGCTTGAAATCAAACCCATCCCACCCCAAAGATTCTGGAATGTATTTTTGAAAACACACAATAGGCAAATTTCTACAGTTCATCCCTCCTCCCCCCCCCACTTTTTAAAATTTTTTTTCTTTTTTTTCTAAATTTTTCCTTTTTTTATTATCATTTTTTTAACTAGCACGGCACTCACTGTGGTTTTTTTTTTTTTTAGTATTAAAAAAAAAAAATAAAGAAAGTCAACTTCCTATAAACATACAGCACATGACCAAATTTCCAACTAATGTACAAAGTGCGACCACGAGGGGAAAGGGCAGAGAAGAGCTATTTGTGCTAAGCAATGGGGCGTTTTCATATTCCTCTAAAAATCCTATTTACAGCGGTGCCCGGGTGGCCACGGACTTTCTGGTGAAGGGAACTGGCAAAGAGGTTTCTGCTGTGCTGCCTCTTCTGATTTCCTTGTTGGTTTTTTTTGGGGCTCTGAGCTCAGGTGAGGGATCCTTGGGAGGTGTGTGGGCACACAGAGGAGATAACAGAAGAGAAGAGCAGGACAAGTGATTCTCACGGCAAACTGGGACTTTCCTTTTGGTCCAGCAAGGTGTGCTTTGGTCAGGAATTTCAGGCCAAGGATCCCCAGCTACAGACTCGGTGTTGGGCTCACACAGAGGATGTGGATTTGAAGGTGGTGGATCGCTGGCATTTGGCTTCTTAAATATTAAGTGTCAGAAAATCGTGGGCTCTGTTGTTGCAGCAGTTGGCTCAGAATGAGTCTGAGACAGAGGAGAAAATTCCAGCAAGAGCTTCAGTCGCTGATGCCTGCACTGCTCCATCATGGGCACACCCTGGATGCCCCAGTTCGGCTGTGCCGATGTTGGGAATGACATTTAAAGCGGGACTGGAATTCAAGAGGGATCAACATTAAAGTGTGAACACTATAAACCAGCTTGTTTTTTCCTTTGTTGCTTTCCAGGATCTCAAACTGGAGCAAAGCAGGGAGAATCCTTCAGGAAATGTGACAAATTCAGGGAATTTTGGCTCTCGAGTCACCTCAAGGAAATTGGTCCCTTTGGCCTCGCCTGTTCAACCAGCTGCTGGGGCCAAATACTGCCCTGAGAAAGGATGGGAAGGATGGAAGTGCTTCAAAAGCTCTGTGATCCCAAGGAAGTTTTTTCACAGCTAGAGGGAAGCTTTGTGTGTGATACAGCCGCACAAGCAGAGCCTGAACTGGGATTTTTGGAGCACAAACGACAGGAATCAACCTCTGGACACAGATGTCACCTCACACCGGGCTCCTGCACCGACACATCCACGTGAGATTGGCCGAGCCGGTGCATGAAAATGCTTTTGGGAGTGTAGAGCTGGCTGTGTCAGATCCCAGGGAAAGCTGATGGAAGCCACATGTGGCTCCAAGAAGATGCTGAGCAACGTCAGAGAGCAAACCCTGCTCTGGTCAGAACAGGTCCTTGTCCATATGGCTCGAGAGAAAGTGGCTTGGTGCTTTCATGATAAATGATGTTGGGGCAAGGCAGGGGACAGTTCCCCAGAAAAAATGTTGTTTCAGCTGCAAAAACAGGGTCAGATGATTCGGGAAGAATGGAAGAAGCAGCAGCACAAGAAAGCAAATGGGAAGTGTCTCCTTGAATAACCTAAACCAGACTGGGCCCCACCTGGTGGTCCCTTGTTGTTGTCAGTGGGTAAAAGCAGGCAGACATTTGTTATCCTAAAGCAGAGATATAAAATATCAAGTGTATTATAAACCCCAACAGCCCACGGATGACACTAAATACTGTCTGTTGCCACTGGGCTGAACACACCAGCTCCTGGTGGCACAGATTTGCCTCAGGGACACGTTTCCTTGTCCTCTCCACATCAAATGTCTCCAAGTGAATCCTCTCAGCACAGGGTGAGGGGGGAAACAAAGAATAAATCTGGAATATTAGATATCTGCTTACAAATCATCAAGGATCATCCCCACATGCAAAAAGGAAACTATTTAAACCCCACGTGGGCAATGCCTTGCAATAACCTCGTGGGCTTGGCTCTGTTCATCTGGGTGACACAAAACTGGGGTGATAAAACCAGAGAACAAGGTCTGGCTTAAGGAGAGAGAGGGAGAGGCCCCACCACCAAAGTGGAAATCAAGGGGAAGGGACAGAGAAACTGAGTTGTACGTGGAGTGAGAGGGATGAGGAGCTGTGGGGAGGGATGGTGGTGAGAGGTGAAGGAATGCCTTGGGAAGGTAAAGCTTTTCCTGCAGTCCAAAGAGGTGCAGTGTGGCAGCTGAGAGCACCTTTCCTTCCTGGCTGCTGTTAAAAGACTCTTCAGGTCGCTCTGACTCCACGGCCACATCCATCCCCCCGTGGATCCCAGATCCCTCAGAGTCAGCACAGTTTCCTCTCGGGTGACCCTGACGGAAGGACCTGGCTTTGCTCACTGAGTTCAGGGACATCTCTGACTCTGCCTTGTCTTTGCTCTCATGGCCAACTCCTCTCCTTCCGAGTGACAGGAGGGCCACCGACAGCCCTCACCCTTCCCAGCTGGAAGGGGAACAGCTCCAACACCATCGGGTGTATCCGAGGCTTCTCCTCTGTGCCCTCACATCTGCTGCTCCCCGATGCCCGTGTCCTTTCCGTGATAATCGAGTCTAAACTGGTCCCTAGGAGGAAAAGGGAATGTTGCTCGTGCCTGTGCCCACCATCTCCAGTCCTTGTGCAGCAGTTTACATTTTCCAGAGGTCCCAGGCTGGATGGATTTCCATCCTGCCCCTGCTTAGCAGCAATCTGGCCCTGCTTTGGGAAGCCACCAGTGAGAGTGGGGTGGGGAAATTTGTTGTCACTTTAATATATGTTTTTCTGGGTTTGTTTGTCTTCGTGGTTTGGTTTTTTTTTTTTTTGCTTGTTTGTTTGTTTTTTTAAACAAGTTCTTATATTTGGTCCATAGGTCTTCTGTGGTCCCGATTTCTATCACCCTTAATGATCAGCTTGGTTATTCCTTCCTATACAACATTCACCAAATTTACAGCAATGGGAAAAAAAAAAGGAAACAAAATGAAAACATTTCTCTCTTTTTTTTACAGAAAAAAAAAAAAAGGATCAATTTGGCTTTGACTATGCCAACTACCTAGATCAATGGAAAGTCCTCATGTGTGTGGGCAAAATGCCATGGCCAGGTAGTTTCGAGGGAGGGCGTGAACTCGGGGTTAATAAATGTACCCAACCCGTTGTCTCTGGCCACAGAAGTCAGGTGACAGAGGCCGCACTTGCCTCTGGAGTGCTCTTGGAGGAGCCGGGTTCGTGGAGAGCCCTCCTGCTCTTCCCCGTCTCCTTCGCAGCTCGGGTCGGTGTGAGGTGGAAGGGAATTGGGAAGGAGTAGGGGCCGGGTGCAGGCAGATCCCTGGAAGGCTGGTGGTGTTTTCTCCAGTGGTTCCGAGTTGCTGGAGCGGGTCGTTGGCACAGCTGGACTCTTCAATAAGCTTGGCCTGTCTCTACTGGTAGGAGCCCCAGGACGGCGGAATGTTCTCCCAGCTTCATCCTGCGCTGCGTCGACAGACTCACGTTCTTGGCCAAGTAGTCAACAGCAGCTGGAGGGGAGGGGGAAGGAGGGAGGGGGAGAAACCAGCACAAAATCAGCGATTAATAGCCGCGACTTTCGGCACCCAGGGGTGTGGAACCACCAGAGCCCACAGAGAGAGGCCCAAGGTGTCACATGCCGGGTCCTGCTGCTCTCCCGAGGGGGTTCAGACACAGGATGGTGCTGCCACAAACGCCTGAGGGATGACAGCGCTGGGGTTCAGCACACTGAGGGGTGAGGGGGGCACGGTGCTGCTCAAATCCCACCGTGGAGCGACTGGAAAGAGGGAAAACTCTACCCCTGCCATGGAAAATGGTGTTTCATTTCTCTCTTTTTTTTACAGAGCCTGGCAGAAGTTTTGGGATGAGCCTGACAGAAGGTTTGGGATGAGCCTGAGCAGAAGGTTTGGGATGAACTTTCCAGTCTCACCTCCCTGCTGGCAGAGCTCTCAGGGATGGTGGTGTAAATAATTCCAGAGATGTCGGTGGAAGCTCCCCAAGTGTGGACAGGGCTTGGGTCTGACTCATCCTCTGGGTGCTGACTCATCTCTGGGAGCTCTGCCTTCATCCTCAGGGAAAACGTTTTCCTCATCCTCGTCTGGGTGAGAAGCAGCCCCAGCTCCCGAGGCTGTGGCACATCCCAGCTCACCCATCTGCCCCATGGTCTGAGGGGGAAGAGGACCAGGGCAGGATGGTGACATTGCTCATTAGCTGAGCTTCAGTCAAAGTCTCTGCCTTTCCCTGGCTTTTAATGGCTCAAATTAGATTAATAAGGAGCTGGCAGGAGATGTACAATCGGTGCCAATGAGTAAACAAATTTCAGCCATCAACGTCTTGTCATCCTCCTGCCCCAGAGGAGGTCCCTTCCACACACAAATTCTTATTAGACTTGTCATATCCATTAGGATTCCTTTCACGCTTCTGCGTTCCATCACCAGCATCATTAACACAGCTCCGGCCTTTGGGGATGGCCAGGACCACGTTCATCTGCCATCCCTGCTCCTCACAGGCTCTGCAAGGGCCACTGGGATGGGAGAGGCTGAGCGATCCAGGACTGGAATGAGGGAGCACGGAGTCCAAAGGGAGCAGAGTTACACCAGCAGAGCCAGACTGGTGCTCCTGGGGCACTGGGATCCTCAGCTGGGCTCAGCAATGTTGTGTTGTGGGGCCTCTGCCTTCGAGGAGGGTGTCCTAAGGATGAGATCCCAAGCTCTGGATCTCAGCCTGGTCCCCTGGTGTTTCAGGTTAAACGATGTCTTGGAGAGGCTGGAGGTGAAGAGGAATTTCCCTCCTCGAACCCTCTGGGTGTGTGTGGCTGTGACTCTGTTCCTCTGGTCACCTGTGCCCTGGGTGAACCCAGGAAATGCTTGGGAGAGGAGGGAGGGGAGAGGTGCGAGCCCACAAAAATCACAGCCCTGGAGTCATTAAGGTTGGAAAAGATCATGAAGATCACGGAGTCCAACCATTCACCCAGCACTGCCAAGCTCATCCATGTCCCCAGACACCACATCCACAGGCTTTTTGAACATTTCCAGGGATGGTGACTCCACCAGGCCAGTGCCTGACCACCCTTTCAGTGAAGACATTTCCCCTAATATCCAATGTTAACCTCCCTTGGGGCTATTTTAGGCTGTTCCCTTCTGTCCTATTTCTCTGGAAGCAGAGCCCTACCCCCACCTGGCTCCATTCTCCTTTTAGGAAGGAATTGGAAACTCGATGGCGATTCTACCCTAAAAAATTCACACTAAACTCACAGTTACCGCCTTCTGTGCCAGGGAATCCCACACCAGACAGAAGTCAAGGACACGGTTTGTTGGTTTAAAAGGGCGGAAGCCAAAATAAAACGAGAAATTTACCCCAAGTGCTTCGGGTGTTTATTTGCTTATGTGAGAGAGAAAGTGTGTCTGGGTTTGTGTTTGTAAAACAGAGAATAAGGAGGAAAGAAGCTGGGAGAGAGAAATACTCCCCAGGCCGGATCCAAAGCCACTCTTAATTCCAAGCCCTGGTTTTGTCTCCTGTTACACAGGGCCTGTCTCAACACAACAAATTTCCCTTTTTTTATCTCTGTGTTCGCTGAAGAGTTTTGATCGTTCGTTGCTGCACGAGAGGAAGGAAAAACACCTGATTCGAACTGAACAAGAATAAATGATCGTGTGGGTGTCACCTCGCATCGATGGGTGTTTAAACAGTGTTTGAAAACGAATTAAAAAGCAGGAGGAATTAGAAGGATCTGGTAAATGCAACGGGAGCTGAGAAAGACAAGAGGAACGTTGTTATATCAAGGTCAACTTGGTGTAAATGATGGCTCTAACAGCACTAATTACCAGTGCAAACTGTTTCCTTGCACAGAGGTTGTGATGAAAGGGGTGACAGAAATCAGGGAAGGGGGGGGGGGCAAATAAAACAACACAAATCGGGCTCTTTGAGGAGCTTTTCGTCAGCACAAGGAGAGGCCAAGTGAAAATTCCTGCAGCAAACCAAGACAAACCCTTCTTTCTCTTCCCTCCTCCTTCGCTGGTCTCTCTCTCTCTCTCTCTCCCAGAAAACGTAGCTCGTCCTCCTTATTTTATTTTTTACACACATGGGTGTGACTAAAGTCTTGCCCAAGGGAATCTTTATTGGAAATACATGGTATTGGAATTTGTTTAAGATTTTTATCAATAGCACGTGTGTCCAGCCTCACATCCAGAAGCGAGGGGAAGGTCAAGGGGTCACAGATCAAACCCCCGAAAAACAAAAAGGGGAGGGGTGTGGGGAAGCTGCTATTGATCCCGTCTGCCGCCACAGCCGGTTCTCATTTAGCTGGAGAAGTTAAAGACATTAAAGGGCTGTGACGGAGAGGGGAATAAAAAGCCACAGCCAAATGGAAGGAAAGGTCAGTGAGGACAAGCTCTGGGCAGGCAGGAGCGCTCCCGGAGGAAGAGGATGCACCTTTAACCCTCCGTGGGTCACTGTCTCACACCACCACACTCGTTATCAGTTTAACACCGACAGGTGAACCCTTTGCCAGGCTCGCTGGTGTTTTGGTGACCCAGCCATTCTGGAGGAGAAACAGACCCTCCCGGCATCCCTCTGCCTTTCAGGTCTGAGGTTTAGGCTCAGGATCACAATCCTGAGGTTTAGGCTCAGGATCACAATCCCGAGGTTTAGGCTCAGGATCACAATCCCGAGGTTTAGGCTCAGGACTACAATACTGATGTTTATGCTCAGGATTATATTCCAAGGTTTAGGCTCAGGATTACAATCCCGAGGTTTAGGCTCAGGATTATATGTATTCCGAGGTTTAAATTCAGGATTACAATTCCAGCCTCGCTCCAGATTTCCCAGAACCCCAGCCCATCTGACAGACCCTGGATTAAGATGTTTTGGAGTAAAATCTCTGAGCGTGGCCCCAGCCTTTGCTTTGAGGGGGACGGGACACACACACATCACTATGGGATGGCACCAACATCCGGGATTTCCCCTGGCTGAGCAGGGTGAACAAGTTGTTGGGCTTTTGGACAAGTGAGAATTGGAGATGGGGAAGGAGAAGTGGCTGGAAGTTGTCATTTGCTAATAGAAATGTTCTACCTAAAATACTTCAGTTGGGATTTTTGAACTGGGCTGCAAAGGGGTTGGGGGGGTTGTGCAGAGCCATGTCCGTGTCTGGTGAGGAGACCCTGGCTTTGCCTCTGGATGGACAGATTTCCGTAGGAATCTCCTCCAACATATGGCATTTGAATACATCAGATATTCTGTTGTATCCACACCTTCTCCCATTGCCTCCCTCCCCTCTCCTGTTCCCCGAGCACTTACTTTGTCCGTACTGGCCGTACTGGTATCCAGCCACGGGGTCCACACTGTAACTGGTGGTGCTGTAGGTGGGAGGACAGTAGGACTGGGAGGTCGGGAGGCTGTCCACGGACTTGATGGAGTCGCTCCTCTGGCTGCAGCTGGCAGAGATGGAGTTGGTGGTGTCCAGGCCACCGTGGAGGGGAGAGATGGAGAAATCAGCCTGGGGCTGGGGAGGGACCCCGCTGGGGTTGCTCAGGATGCTCATCACCTGCAGAGACACGGGACACAACGCTGGGGTGGCTGCAGGAGAAAACGGGGGTGCAGCTGCCCTCATGCAACCCAGGGAGAAACAACCTACGCAGAGAGGTGCTCCAGGAAATACAGTATCAAACTAGCTTTGGCCAGGCTGGAGAATGAAGGTCTGCTCCCCAAAAACACCAGCCAGACCCCACGGCTGTCTCCTCTGTGCCTCACATTTTATTATAAAGCCCTTAACAGGGATAATGGAGACAGATTCTTTCCCGGAGTATCCAACCTTTGGTGGTTTTACTGCTGCCCTGCCAACAGCATTTGCTGTGCTGCTCACAAGGAACGCTGGAGAAAGGAATAAACCAGGGGAAAACCTGCCGCTCATGCACTGCCAGGATCCAACACCCCACCCTCCCTCCCTTTGCTCGAGAGACACAGAAATCAAGGGACAAAAATCCATATTTTCCAAAGGGGACAGTGAAGACAACTCCTTTCTTGGGAAGCCAGAGTAGGACTTGGTTTGCAAAGATCCCTGACCAAATCCCACGCGAAACCTTTTTGGCTTTGACACAGATCCAGCTTTAGGGACTGAAATGTCAAAGTTCTCTTTACCCCCAAATGTTAAAGGACAACAGGTCCTGGTCCCGCTCGTTTTCACTGCAGCGCTCGGTCTGAAAACGTAATTAAATTTGCACACAAACAACCTTCCTGCCTTGAGACCCAAAACAGATGAACTATTTTATTTTTTTTTCCCCCTCCCCTCTTTTGCTGCAAAAATACCGGATTTGTTCCCGGGGGTGAGCTCGGGGTGAGGCGCAGGGACCCCGCCGAGCCCGCCAGGGCTTTAATAATGCAATTGCCTTCTGCCATCAGCACAGTCACCCCGGGGCTGCCGAGTTAAAGAGTGCAAAGAGTTTGCAGAGAAGGCCGGGAATTCCCGATGCCTCCCGGTTGATCCCGGTGGGAAGGGGGGAGAGGGGACAGACACCTCGGGAAGGGGGGGCCCGGCCAGCGCTCGGATGCCGAGCGGCTCAATAACCTCCGAATTTAGCACAACCTTGTTGACATCAATTAAAGTGGCAAATTGGAAATATTCGGAGCCTGGCAAGTGGTAAAATGAGCCCTTTACGCCCCCGAGCAGCGGCCTGGGGAGTTATTGTGCAGAGAGAGCCGAGTGTCCCCTTCCTGCTCACCCCGACACCTTCCCCATCCCTTCATCCCCTCCTCCCTCCCCCTCCTGCCCGAGCCGGGATTTAGNGGGAGGGGGGGGGTAGTTGAAAAAGCCTGGAAAATCAATCTAAACCCGACCACTGGGTTTGTCTGCGGTTGGAAGAGACACAGGGGGAAGCTTTGAACAAGGTAAGTAAAAGGAGCAGCTGCCCAGAGCTCAGCCAGAGTTCAGTTATTTACCCTCTCCTCCTTTCGGGGTGCCCTGACCTTAGAGGTTGCTGCTCCTGGTCCCCCAAAATTAAACCTGGTTTAGCAATCTCTACACCGTGGGGTTAGACAGAGCCTGAACTTGCCTCAACTCTCCAGCCCCTCCGGGCCCAGCTAATCACAGAGATTAAGCCTCGAGGTGTCTGGATGAAGATGTTCAGCCCCAGCTCTGCCAAAATACGCCCTTGGAACTTCCTGCCCCACGACAGCCCGAAGACCGAGGGATGAAGAAAAGAAGTTGCATTTAAATATGCGAGAGAGCGGATTAATCCAAGAATAGGGCTGTCATGCTTTCCTGGGTGGATGTAACCTAAACCTCTCTGCCTCAGGGCTTGTGCAGTGGGGGAACCACGGAAGGGCAGCACCGGGGGAGGTTTTCCAGCCGCGAAGTTATTCGTAGCCTTCCACTAAAGCCGGGTCATGAACTTTGATCTGGCTCAGCCGTGATCCAAAATGTCCCTGGATCCCAGGAGCTGCAGGCAGAGCTCAGCTGGAGGAGTTCCACCTCTGCTCCTGGTGGATGTCCAGGACACTCACACACAGAGAGCAGCCACCAGGCAGGACTGGCTTTCATTCACCAGCAGAATCAGGTGTTAAAAACAACAAACATGCACAAAAAAACCCTCCACAGATGATGAGTTATGAGTTATTTTGGGAAAGCTCAAGCATGAAAGCCAGGCAGGAGCAGTTTGTCCTGAGCATTCCTGAGCTGTCGGGCTCTGGAAGTGCTGCCTGCCCTGCCAAGCCCTGCAGGTGCAGAGAAGGTTCTGTGCTCTATAAAGTGAAGGGCAACTGGAATCACTCAGAGAGCAGAGGGTTTCCTAGTCCTCTCCCCTCCTGGCCTTTCCCCCCCCCCAAAAGAGTCAGTCAGCTGCTTTATATTACTCCAAGAAAATAAAAGGCTCTTGGAGCAAGCAGAAGTCACATTAACACTTCCTCTAAGGCCCTTTTAGAAGGGAAAAGGGGATGTAAAGCAAGGTTGGTAAATGAAACCCAGATTCATACTCTTCAAATCCAGGGAGCAGAGAAGACACTTGCACAAATCCTGCTAAAAAAAAGGAATTGGCTTTAATCAGTCGGAATCGGGGCTGATTTCTAATCCCAGCTCTGCTACTGACTCACAAGGGCTTGTGCAAGTCACTTCAGCTCGGACTCAACTCAACTCAACCTCAGTCATGTGAAGTTTCTAGTCCCTGCTAATCCTCCGGAATCCCTCTGCAGAGAGACTGACACTTCTGAAGGACAATTCATGATGTCCCAAGGCCTGTCTGTAAAGGAAGGGCTGAATTTCCCTCTGGAAATCCAGGGAGAGACACAAGGGTGGCAGCATTTCCTCACGGTGATTCCAGGCTGGTGACTGAGCAGAGGCTGGAGGGGGGGACAGGCACATCCCTGCTGGATGCTCCCATGGATTTGAGTGGCTGAGAGCTGCAGGTGAACCCTGACAGAGGTTCTGGGGCTCAGAAACCTCCCAAAATCTCCGATTTCCCTTCAGCAGCACTGAGGGGAAGGATCTGCCTTTTCTGGGCACTCTGAGGACAATCTGGGGCTGAGCTCCCCCAAGACTCTGTTGCCACAGGTTTATCAGAGAGTGGCATCCAGTCTTCCCCACCCCAGGACGTGAAGGTGTCAGGAACAACAGGAATGAACCAAAGATTCCCGTTTCTATTTCGAGCCCTCCAGCCTCAGGCAGGCCCACGTTACCTGACTGCTTGTTTCAGCTGAATTAACTCATTTTCCAGCCAACTTTGGAACTTAGGAAAGTCTGGGGCATGTGGAGAAATGCCCTCCTCGAGAATGCCAAGTCCTTTTACTGACCTTCCTGACCTTGCCTTCTTATAATTTATTACTTCTTGGTGCATTATCATCACTAACTAAAAATCGATGCCCACTTCACATCTGTAAGGTTTTATCTGGAGGGAAATCTGCTACCTGCCCATCACTGTGACTGACAGCTTTCCCTTTCCCCTCCCTCTCTTCTCTCCCTTTCCCTCTTGCCTCTCCCTTTGCTCTTGTCCCAAATCAGTCACAGGCCCCACACTTTGGGACAAGTCAATACCAACAGTGCCACGAGCCTTCAGCCTCATTTCCACCCTTTCCACAGGGCCATTGGTCATGGCAAGAGCGGTTTGGGGGTCCCGATGGGTTGGGCAAGACCAAGGTTAATGCACAAAGACCCTCCTGGATGAAAGAACCAGCTCGCCCCCCTACACCCCCCCATCCCTCACCTCCTGCTGCTGCCTCCCCTCCTCACCCTCATCTCTGCAGCTCCCCCTTGTTCCCCCCCGGGACGTTTCATCACTCTCTCCCATACTTTAAAAGAAGGGGAGTTAAAAAAAATGTAATTAATTCCCTCCATTTCTGAGCTGGCCCTCAGGGCCTCTGGCCGTGGAAACTGTAGCAGGGGAAATGTGCACCCTTTATGATAAACCAAGGCGGCTTTGGGAAGGGAAGTGCAATTAGGACCTTCAATCTTTGCAATCAGGCTCGAGATTTTAGGGAGGGGGGGGGACACTTGGGTGTGTTTTGGGGGAGGCGATGTGGGCAGGAAGGGCTGGAGGGGCAGACAAGTGATGGGGAGAGATAATGCGTGGATAGAGAAGGGGGTGAGCACCTGGAGGAGGGAGCAGAGAAGTTTTGGGATCAAGCCTTGTCTCAGCAGACCTGGCTGGCGGGTTTTGTGCTCTGGAGCTCTCTGGGACATCCTCAGAACACCTAAATCTCCCTCCCCGCCTTATCATCCTGCTAAGATACCCAGCTGATGGAGACACCAGGGCCTGGACACCGGCAGGGTTTGATCCTGCACTGCCCCAGCACACCCGGAAGGTGCTGTGGGCTCAAACTCCAGCAAACAAAACCATGGGAAGGTTGGGTGTGCCTGCAAACAGCCTTTTCCAGAGTGACCCCCTGATTCTGTGGTGTCCCCGTTTCTGGCCACTCGATTTGACACAGCTCAGAGCGTCCAAAATTGGAGGCTGCCTGGGAGAAATGCTGAGTTTAGAAACTGCTGAGCCTGGCTGAGCTCGGAATTACGGGAGGGAGGAATGAGCCGCGAGTCGCTGAAGGGTGTTAACTCCACCAGAGCTGCTGGGTGGTCCCAGAGGGTTTCAGCTTGGAAATCAGCCAGAAAACCATGAGGGAAAAGCAGGGAAGGGGTCTCCTGGCAATTCTATCCTGAGGTTGTAGTAGTGCTTTCCTAGGAACGGGTCGAAATTTGGGAAAGGCTGGGAGTGTGATCAGTTGGGTGGTTGGATGCTGCCCCAGGTCAAAAACGCTGAGAAATTCCCTGTTGGGAGTTTGGGGGTTGGAATCTCCCTTTGTTTCAGCTTCTGGGGTGTCACCACTTCCACAACTCCCTAAGGGATGGAAGATCTGCCTGATGGCTCTGCTGGGAAACGTGTTGGATCTTTGGGATTTCCTACGGACATGGACCAAGCCAAGGATCCCCTCGGAGCTCCTCCACAAGGGTTTGGTCTCTGCCTTTCGTGGCTGACTCCAGGTCAGTCGTGCCCTGTCCTCCAAGACTGGATTGAGCTCCTTGCTGTGGACCAACCTAATCTTTTCCATCTTTTTTTCTTTTATTTGGCAGCCTGTTCAGCTGATCTTTCCCTCCTCCCTTGCAGAAGGGCGACCCTTCCTCACGTTAATGCTTTTTTGATCTCTGTGGATTCATTTTCACTCGGTGAGAAGAGGAAGAGTCGATGATTCTACACATGCCTTAAATGGAAACAAAATGAAGAGGTGGCTGTAGGACTACTGAAAGCTGAAGAAAAGAGTTAGGAGGAGATAAATACGGTTTCTCCAAAGATCTTCACTTGAAAGGAGGATAAATATATGCAAATATGCCCCTAGGTAAGACTAAAATGACTTATGTAGCAATCGCTAACACTGCGCTCACAAAGCCAAGCAATTAATTTTGAATATTTGCTCAATCACTAGACCCAGCTGAGTTGTATCCCAATGTTCCAAACCAGTAAATGCACCCATTAAATTCACTCTTGCAATCAGGCCAAGGATCCAAACGGAGCTTCACACCCTTCCTGCACCTGGAAAACGGCAAATACAGTCCCTTCCTTCTAGTGCCACTTCCAGAGCAATTTTGGATCAAACTAGCACTTCTTGATCTGGTTTAGTGGCGTTTGGCCCAAGGTTGGACTGGGTGATCTTGGAAGTCTTTTCCAGCTTTAACTGCTGTGATTTGCAACAACCTCCTTTCAGGATGAGCTTCCCTGGCTCCAGGCACAGTCCTGGCTCCCAGTGGCACCAACCAAGGTGTGATTTGACTCTCTGCTTTGGTTTTGTGTGGCTTAAAGTCTAAAAAAACCCCTGGTGGCTCCACTTCCTCACCTCCCCAGGTCTATAATCCATCCATCCGTTTGTGCTGAAGGGAACAGGGGATGAGCTCACACCATTTCCCAAGTCCTCCCTGCTGTGGAGAGACTCCAGAGCTGATGTGGCTGCTGGTCTCTGCTGGAAATACAGTGAGAATGTCCCAGTTTCCTGCTTTAACCTTCCCTGCTCCAACAGAAAAAGGTGTGAAGGCCCTGGGAAGTGTGGAAAGCTGGGAAGGGAACACAGAATCCTGAATCTTGCACCTGAATCCTACATTCCCTTGGGACAAATCACACCAGGCCCCTTCCAAGTGGTCACAAACAGTCACAATTTGGCAGCGAACGAAAAAACCCCCCAAAATATCATCGACTCCTTCCAGCCACTTCAAACACCTCGCAGGATGTTCCAGAGCCGGAGGGGGAAGGGACCTGGGATGTGCAGCAGGTGAAATGGAGATGAGCAGCTGCGTCCTAAAATGTCCCTGTTCCGCTGGATGGATGGAAAGCTGCCGCACACCGATGAGAGAGGGCGGGATGGAGCTGGGAATGGGATGGAGAGCTGCGGCAAAGCAGAGCAACGGGGGCTGCACAGAGGGTGGGAGGGGGAGGATTAAGGAAAAATCAAAAAAAAAAAAAAAGGTAGGGGGAAGTTATTACCTGATTGTTCAGGGCTATGGTGAGGTTCCACCTGGAGCACTGCATCTTGTTTTGGGCACCCTGCTTCTGTAGAAATCATAGAGAAGGTCTAAAGAAAAGTTTCTAAGCTCTACGAAAGAATGGGAAGGTCTTAACCGTAGGGGTGTTTGTGTGGGGAAAGAGGAGAGGGCTCTTCCCACAGGGGAAAGGCCACGGGGGAACCAGAAGCTCCACAGGGTCACACATCCAATAAAGGGCTCTGAGAAATCCGGGGGGAGAAGTGGAGTTTGGAGGGGAAGGGTGGAGGCGTCACCATGAACGGGAATTACATTAAAAACCGCTCGGTGTGGGAACAGGAGCTGCTGTCCCTGGCTCTGGGGCACCAAACTCTGCTGTCCCTGAGGTAAAAGCAGGTGGGAAAGGCTTTAGTAGCTGGATAAGCAGAGAGGAAACAAAAAGCCACGTTGTGCTGCTGGAGGGAAAGGGGTCCCAGTTCTACAGGCGTTGATTTGATTAACAGGGAAAATCGGGATATGTGAGTTCATCCCTCCCAGTAACAGGAGGAACTCAAGCCCAAAAGGCAAATGAGCCCCTTGACACCTCAAAACTATCAGAGGGCTTTGATTTTCATTCACCTCCCCCCTGAAAATGGGCAGTTTGTGCTTTACTAACCATCAGCACCACTATTCATCCCGCGGTAGCCAAACACAAAGGGGTTTTGCCTGATTAAATTAGAATTGCTCCGATATTTTACGCAGAAAAGCCAAAAGAAGTCCAGTGCTTCCCAAACTGAGCCACCCCATCCCCCGATGCCTCAGCAGCAAAGTCACCACAAGAAAACTCCACCCTGATGCTGCTCCCATCCTTAATGTATTTAATCCTCCATTTCTCTGGGAAGGTCGAATGTATTGGGAAGGAAATTCCCCAGGGGAAAATCCAGCATCTCCGGGCAACCTGGCACAGAATTTGTCGGAATATGGATCTTGTGGAGTTTTGGCACTCACAGTTCACCTGAGGTGAGAAAGCAGGGAGGCACAACCCCGGAAAACGGGAATTCTGGGCATTTCCAGCCCCTGCACAGCTCCAGAATTGACAGGAGGACTCAGGTCTGGCTTTGGGAATGGGCTGGGCTTGAGTGTTTTCTGAATCTTGTCAGCTCAGACCTGCTGGTGGCAGACAAGCTCGGGGGGCTCCGTGAGAGAAGAAAATACCAAGAAATAAACAGACACATCCCAAGATTTCCTGCTAAATCAGCCCTAAATCTGCGTCTGGGGTACGAGGGGTGACAGGGAGGGGACACCACGCAGCACAGCCACGTCCCACCAAATTAAAACCGCCTTAGAAACTCCTTTCCTTCCTTTCCTCAACAGCCAGCAGCAGACACTAACCAAAGCCCCACCAAAACCCCACAGAACGGTCTCCTCTTCCCCTCCTCCCTTTTCCCCTCCTCTGCCTGGCTTTCTGATGGTTTTTCCCCCCTTTTCCCCAGCTCAGCCCCCCGCGGACACTGGTAATGGAGTGCTGGTGCTGACTTACTGCTTCCAAACAAGATTTCCTGAGATCCTTTGAGTCCTCTCCATGCTCCCCCCACCTCCCCCCCGCCTTTCCCCTCGCCCGCTTTTCTCTCCCTTTATTTTTTTGGAGAGTGCAGGGGAGCCTCTATAAATGTGAAAAGAGCTGCACTACAAAGAATCCCCCCCCCGAGCGGCACATCCCAGCCCCGGGCGAAGCTGCTCGGTGCGCTGATACAGCCCTGGATGTGCCGGAGGATTCCTCTTTCTCTTCCTCCCCCCCCTCCCTCTTTCTCTGATCAATCAAGGGCTGTAATCAGTTAAAGTCCAGCTTAACTGCAGTGTAAGATACACCAGTTAAGCAAAGCCGGTGCCTCCGGGGCTCCCAGCGAGGTCATGGGGAGATGAAATAACCCTGATAAGTTCAGCAAGTGCAGGGCTGGCCGGGCTCTCACCAGACGCTCCAGCTGGCAAAAAAAAAAAAGGGGGGAAAAAAAAAGGGAAAAATCAGAAGCTTTTCCCATCGCCAGCCTCTCGTTTCCTTGCTCGCTCAGCTCCCTGCGGTTTTTCAAGGGGAGGGTTTCTCTTTGCGGCTCCCCCCAAAGAATGAAGATGCCAAGTCCTGCTGCTCTCTGGGAGAGCCTTGACTTAAGGTTGGATCTTCTGAGGATGGATTTTTCAAGTCAGCGCTGCTTCTTTTTTTTTTTTTTGCCCCTCACCCAAAGGAAAATCACAGCTCCTGAATCCCGGGAAATGCCCTTTTCTGCCCTGGCTGGTGCCATGTGCTCTCCCTTCAGGCTCCTCTCTGCTGCCAGGGAGCACTGGGGGATTTTTTTTTTTGTTGTTTCTGCCAAATGTGAACCTCCAAAGCCTCAGAGGAGTGGAAATGTGGGATAAAGGAGCTGCATCCACCAAGGAGAGGAGTCCACTGGTGAGGAGGGATCAGTGGAAACAAAACGCTGATTTTAATGGAGTTATTCNATCCACCAAGGAGAGGAGTCCACTGGTGCGGAGGGATCAGTGGAAACAAGCAGCAGGAAGCAGAAGAGAAGAAAGTGGGAATCTTTGCTGAAAATGCTGATTTTAATTGAGTTATTAATCAGTTTTTGTAACAGTTAAACTGTTCCAGCTCAAGCACCTCCACCCCTGCTCTGCTCCATGGCACGGCTCTCCCTTTTCCCCCGGGAATGTCCATTCCCAGAGATGGTTCAGGGAAAACCAAACCCGTTGTGTTCACTGTTTATAAACACCTTCACACTGAGTTCCTGCTGTGCTGGACCCAGCTCCCCTAATTCCAGTGTCACTCCATAATATGGAGTGATATTCCATAATATGGAATAAGATGCCACCAGGAGGTTGGGGACACTTGGACTGCCGAGGGGAACCTCCTGTGCAGGACAAGCTGCTGTTTGCTCCCATTTCTGAAGTCCCAGAGCTCCTTTCTGCCCCTCAAACGGGATAAATCCAGCAGGATTCCCTCCCCATCAAATCCACCCCCAAATTCTCCCTGGTCCTAATCCCAAACTCAAAATTCTGACCAAAACGCGAGGTTTGGATCCCTCACCACTGGCTGGATTCCTGTCTAATTGGGCATTGCCCCACTAGGAATTACAGATAGAAAAACCAAACCCATACAGGATTTATTCCAAACGCTGCAGACACACAAAGAGCAGAACAAAATCTTTAACCAGAAGTGATAAGAAAGCCCCGAAGGATTGGAGTTTAGATCGCTATCCCTCTTGGAGTCCTCCAGCTCTTTAAAAGCTCTTTGGATTGGAGTTTTCCCGCGGTGTTTTAGGTGCTTACTGAAGCAGGGGCTGAGATTAATCCTTCCCCGGCTATTTCAGTTCTCCTGTACCTGGGGTCTGCGGGATTCACGGCGATGATTTGTGAGATCGTCACAAACGGGTGAAGCCTTGGAACAATGAGGTACAAAAGCAGAAGCTCCTGGGCTATCACGTCATGAACTGCATTTCTCCTTTGTCTGTATTTCATTTTGCTCACTACTCCCCGATAAAATAGAATTACAACGAGAAGGCGCCAAGAAATGATCCCAAGGAGCAGAGGAATAAAATGGATATTTTTAAAATCTTGTTGTTTTTGCTCCTGAATGTTGTTGACCTCCTCGAACTAAGCGATTTTTAAGGAGGGAAAGATACGCTGATGAAAGCTGGCTGTGCCAAAGGGAAGGGGGGGGGGTTTGCCTCATGAAAATGAAACCTTTTCCAAAGGAAAACAGCAACACATCCACCAAGCGGGGATGTGACACAGCACATGCTCTCCTGTCCAAAATGCAAGCAAAGAACTTTATCCATTAACCCCCTCAACTCCCAGCCGAGCTACGAGCTCCGTTGGATGAAAATATCCCGATCCAAAGCCTCAAAAAAAAAGGAAAATAAAATAAAAAAAAAGAGGCAAATCCTCGAAGTTGCTGAGCTGTGCCCCTCGCTGCAATGCCAAGGGCGAGAGCGAAGGTATCACACCCTCCGATTCCCGGAGCAGAGTTTTTTAAAGGCAGGAGAAGTTTAAAAAAAAGCACAAAACCCGATCCCGAGATAAATGGTTGGAAAAGGGATTAGAGCTACTTAACGGGGGGAGAGGGAAGACTCAGGAAGGCTTGATTATTTAAAAGATATGACTATTTAAAGATAATGATTGCATAAATTTAATTAATGCATTTTCATGCCGCAAATGGCCGTTTTGTAATTAATGTATCTGGCCTCGCTAAGCGTGGGAGATCACATCTCCCAACACCCCCCCTCCCTCTCCCTTCCCAATTCTCCCCCCCCCAGTCTCCCCTCCGCCTCCCGTTTAATGAAAGACAGAAAGCAGATGACAGAAACAATTTGTCAGCCGGTACCGGGTGTCAGATGCCTAATTGGATGCGCTGAGTTAGTGGAAAGTAAAGGGGGAGAGGGTCGAGGTTTGAGGGGAGGGG
>WEKX01022709.1:62053-77752 GCA_013390025.1 Pitta sordida | reverse complement strand
GGGGGGGGGGGGGGGGGGGGGGGCTCTTCCCTCTTTATCCCGAGGCTTCGGGGCGGGAGTATCGAGGAGGGAGGGGGAGCGAAAGTGTTGCCCGTTAATTGCTGGAGATTAGGACACAGATTGGCTGTGGCAGGGACTGGGCAGTGACAAGAAGGGGACAGGAGAGGCCGGTTAACAGCCGTGCAAACAAGCTGCCACATCTCACAACGCGTTAAGTCCCGGCAGCGATGACACGTCGCTGGTTTTACCTCCCAGACACCTCCCGGATTCCCGCGGTGTCCGGGTCCTCTCGCAACTCCCTGATCCCGCAGCATCCCGGGATCCCAGTCCTCTCCCAACTCCCTGATCCCGCAGCATCCCGGTAACCCAGTCATCTTCCAACTCCCTGATCCCACGGTATTCCAGTATCCCGGTCCTCTCTCAACTCCCTAATCCCTCAGCATCCCAGTAACCCAGTCGTCTTCCAGCTCCACTATCCTGGCATCCCTGACCTCTCCCAGCTCCCTGATTCCGCACCATCCCGGTCCTCTCCCAACTCGCTGATCCCACAGCATCCCGGTCCTGGCGTCTGGATCAGCAGCTCAGGGCAAAGCCCTCCCCTCCAGCCTCCAGCACCTTGGCAGAAAGTTTGGGACCTTGAGGAAAAGGTGCAGAGCTGAGCCGTGAAAACAAGGCTGAGCCTTCAAAACCCTGAACCCAGGTGGGCTTTGAGGTCCCTTCCCACCCAAACCCTTCCATGAGTCTGACTTGCTCCTACATCCCCCTCTGACGGTCCTTCAGACTCTCCGACACACCTGGATCTTCCATCTGGGGTCTAAAACATCCGTGGGAATGGTTTCTAAAACAGGAGTGGGAATGGTTTCTAAAACAAGAGTGGGACTGGTTTGTAAACAGGAGTGGGAATGGTTTATAAACAGGAGTGGGACTGGTTTATAAACAGGAGTGGGACTGGTTTATAAACAGGAGTGGGAATGGTTTATAAACAGGAGTGGGAATGGTTTATAAACAGGAGTAGGACTGGTTTATAAACAAGGTTGGGAATGGTTTATAAACAGGGTTGGGACTGGTTTATAAACAGGATTGGGAATGGTTTACAAACAGGAGTGGGAATGGATTATAAACACAAGTAGAAATGGGTTGGAAAGCAGGAGTGGGAATCCTGGAGCAGTGGGGCTGTGCCCAGGAGGAAGATGGTCTATTGTGCATTAACCAAGTGCTAAATGATTACAGGAACCATATTGGCAGCAGAGAAAAGCAGGTTGTGGGAGCCGGGCCTGTCACATCCCAGCTCCTGCTCGTAGAGAACTTTGGAAAGCACAATTGGTGTTTATTAAATGACACACAACAACTGTCTCCTTAAATCAGGGCTCCAGCGCTGGCCGGAAATCTTAATTTGATGTGTCACTGCTGCTGGAATCAGGCGGTTTAGGGAGGAGAGGAGGGAAGGGAAAATGGGGAGGGACAAGGGGGAAAAGGAGAAAAAAGGGGAGGAAGGGGGAAAGGGAAAGGGAGGGGGAAAGGGAAAGGGAAAGGGAAAGGGAAAGGGAAAGGGAAAGGGAAAGGGAAAGGGAAAGGAAGGTGTAAAGAAGTTGGATCCAAACCCACCTCTCGGAATGGGAGGAGATTTTTATGCCGGTCTGGCCACCGGTTGGAAAAATATTTGTTCTGCATTTACTTTCCCTACGTGCACTTTCAAAGCCTCCCCCTAATAAACGGTTGGGCACCTCTGTGTGTGTTTTAAATGCGGCGTCGAAAGCAAAGGTTAATGCTGGAGATTGCATTCCAATTGAAAACGCGGCAACCGGTAAATTTGGTTTGTTTGGAGTGGAAATGCTTGAACTGCTGGGGATGGGTGGCGGGAGCGAGGGGAGAGGGGGGGTGGGAGACGCTCCCCGAGCCCCGGCTCCTCTCCGGCTAAAAATTAAATTTCAAAGTTTAATGAGTTGCGAAGGGCTCTGGATTAAACAGCCCCGTCCCCGCGCTGCCAAAACTGGGGCAGCGCAGCCGAGAGAGTAAAAAAAAAAAAAAAATCAAAAAAATCCCACCAAACCCGAAACGTCAGGGAACAGAGCAAGTGAAAAATGTCAGGGCAAATTGCTCTTGACAGTGTTAATATCTGCACCTCATAGCAATAATTACATGTAAATAAATAGTGAAATAGCTCTCAGCTGGAGTCTGGGCTCCGAGTGCAGATGCCACTAACAGCCAGCTGGGGACCTTTCGCTCTTCCACTGCCGCTCCCCCCCCCTCTCCTCCCTCCCTCTCCCCGTTTCATCTGTGCCGGGGCTGAGAGAGCGATTGCTGCCCACTGCGGGTCTGGCCCCAGCCCTTCCCGCTCGGGGAAAAGGAGTTTTAGCCCCTCGTCCGGAGGGAAAAAAGGAGCTTTGGAGGATTCAGTGGGCAAAGCTGAGGGGATGGGGATGTGGCGGCTGAGTGTCCTGCCCTCTCCTAAAAATGTCGGGAGGGACGGAGTTATCTGTTCCAGGCACTGGGATTATGCTCGTTTTATCACCAAGGTTGTCTGGATTTCAAAAGGACACGGGAGAACGTTTTGGATGCACAAAGATCCTTCAGTTTCCATCTCCCACCGCTGTCAGGAGCATCCGCAGGGATTGAGATCCCTGAGCTGGCTCCTCCAGCCCCTTATCCAAGCACAAAATGTATTTCTACAACCCCCAAATGGTTCCTGCCAAGGGCTTCACTGGGAGAAATCGCTTCACCATCAGTTTTGCTGGTGGAGGTGGACTGGGATCAAGCAGCACCATTCCCAGTTCTCCAGACTGGGGTGGGGGTGGTGGTGGTGGGAGGGTTGGTGGCAGCCTAAAAAACTTCCCCAATGACATGGAGAGGGGGAGTGTTAATTGTCTGTTCACTGCCACTTCCAGGACAAGCCCTGGAGTGAAGATGGGAAGGGTGGAAGAGGAGGAAAACCAAGTGATGCTTCACTCGGTCCTTGCCACAAAAAGCGACTGGGTGGGTCCAAGGGGAGACTGGGGACGTGCTTGGAAGAAAAGCCCGTGGAGGATCACTACACAAACCGCTGATTTTTAAAGGAAATTTCCTGACCTGAAACTGTGAGAGGCCAGGAGATGCTCCGGAGGGATTTACTGACAGTTTTTATGGGAAAGGACCCACAGGGTCCCAGGCAGGGCTTGGCCCAGCCACTGTCACTGTCTCCCAGCAGCTCCGAGGGAAAAATTCCCCTCATTCCTGGGCATTTGGGTGACATGGCCAAAGAGCTGTGGGTGTCTGAGCAGGGAAGGAGGGCTCCAAAGGGCTGAAAATAAACATAGAACTGTGTAGAAATGTAGAATTGCTACATAAAGGGGGTCTGGGGCCTTGGCAAAGTCTCAGGTGCCTTACATTTCATCAGGATAAAATACCCTGTTCTTGGCCTTGGAGATAACAACCTTCCCATGAGGAGAAACACATCCCAGGATAATGAGATGCTCAGATAGGGCAGTGAAAGGCTGAGATAAAATTAAGCTCATTATTTTAACCCTATTCTCTCCCCCTTGGTCAGTTTATCTCTCTGGGCCCTCAGCCCAGCTCCCAGTCCCACAAGTCCAGGTCTAACTGGGAGCCCCTGCTGACCATCCAGCAGAGCTGGGATGTTTATTCCCAAACAAACCCAGGATGTGCCCAGTCCCACTGCCAAAAAAGATGCTGTGCCTCATTAACCACTCCCTAATCAGCATCACTCCGGGGCCAAACCTCAAAACCAAAGCGAATAAATTAAAAATAAAACTAAAAATAACCTGCCACCACCGAGGGGAGGGAGGTGGTTCTTCCTCCACCACAGCCTGGTGGAAGGGAGAAAAGCTTCGGGGCCTTTCCTTTGGGCTGATGAAATTCCCAGCAACACCCCGCACTGCACGGAGCAACAAACACAGCCCCATTCTTCGGAAAACAAATATGTTCTTTAGAGCTTCCTGGTTGTCAAACACCTTTTTGTTTAGCTCAACAACTAATCCACTTATCAGAGGATAAAGCTGCCAGTGAATCACCAGTATGATAAAAGCATGCACACGAAATTAGCAAAAATTTGCCTATGGCTCCTGCACATTTAACAAACAGCAGCGAAGAGAAAAATGATTCTTTTTTTTTTAATAACTGAGATCCCCAGGAGAGATTCTGTCAGATAGAGGCTTTTATTTTGCTCGCAGTTTTGGTTTATTTCCACCCCCCCTCCTCTCTCTCTCTCTCAATCTCTTTCTCTCTTCCCATATAACCCAAGCACTGAGGCTGGGAGATGCTGGGAGCTGATATGAGATCCACGGAAATTGGCAATATTTGAATGTGCAGGAGATGCAGCCAGGCAAAATTTTAATAAGTTGAGGGGGGTTTTTTAACATTAAAAAAAAAATATTCAGGCATTGGCTGCTTCCCCACAACCTCAGCACTGCTGCATCCTCTAGGAGTCTGCCCTTCCCTGTTCCTCGGTGTGTTCTGGAGCCCTCTCTGATTAGTTTTTCCACATTCCTGCGTGGTGGATCCATTCCTGGATGGGGGGAAAGCCCTGCAGTTTGCCAGGGTTGGGCAACCAAGTTGGCAGCTGGAAATTTGAGTCATTAAAGACCTTCCTTCCCTCTCTCGAGCTCATCCACTGAAACCTTCCGCAGGACCCTGCAGAGCAACAACGGGGTGAAGGGGTTTCAGCTCCTCTCTGAAATTCACTCAGCTACGGAACCTTGGGAATTTCTCCAGCAGGGATGTGTGCAGAGATGCTCTGGTGGGACATCCTTGTAATCCAGGGGGTGTGAAAAGGGAAATGAGGAGAACTCCTCAGGCTTGGCCTCGGGCAAGAGACTTGTTCCAGTGAAGACAAAACAAACCTCTCCATGGTCTGAGGTGTCAACAGAGAGTGATTCAGACTTTCTGAGGTCTGACTCACTCTCTGAATGTCTGTCTGTGCCCATCAGACACAGAAGTGTGACTGAGCCCCTGGGGAAGTGTGTTGGTTGAGAGGAACGAATTTTGGGTGATGTTGTCCCTTTGTAGCTCTAAGTGACAACAGCCTGAAAGGGAGAACCCCCTCAGTGGGACTGGGCTGCCTCCAGTCACCAAAATCTGTCCTCATGGTGGTCACTGGGGAGGAACCAACACAAGAAGCCAGACCTTGCAGCACAGACCTCTCCAGACCTCTCCTCTGAGGATGAGGATGCTCCCTTGATCCCCAATCCTTATTTTGCTGGCCCACAGGTTCACAGGTTATTCTGAGTTGGAAGGGATCCACAGGATCATCTAGTCCAACTCAACCTCGGATGGGTAGATGAGCAAGAAGACACATTTCCTCCAGAACTGCAGCCAAACTGGGTGAACTGGGAGCTCTGAAGGCTCCTGGCTGTGCTTTCCACTCAAATATCTCTCTTTGGAAGCACTGGCAGCACAACAAGTGCTGGAGGTGAAGATCTGCAACTCCTCCAGGCTATAATCCCACGGGTGGAGACAACAACCTCACGCATTCCAAGGGTCTCCCGTTTTCCCCTCTAACTTGGCCTGGAGTTGGACGGCACCAGAGCACACGGAGCGTTTGGGGGAGCTGGGAATTAATCAAGAGGCACCCACCTGTCAGGCTGGTATCTGGAACTAAACAGAAACACTTGCTGGTGCTTGACCTCCCGCCCTCCAGACAAGCCTGCGGCTCTTGAGGGGTTTGAGAAACCCTCCGGCAGCTCCGAGCGCCCGGGTGGGATGAGGCCGGAGGAGAAGGAGAGGAGAGACACGGGAGAGGTGGGAGAGGAGGAAGAGGATGGTGGGATTGATGGAGGAGCTGGAGATCTTGGGGCATGGCTGGGAGAACGCGGCTGGAGAGCTGCGGGATGTGATGGGCAAAACCAAGGCACTCCAGAGAGCAAGAGCTGCCTGAGGCTCAGGAAAAGGCTGGGGAGTAAAAGGAGCTGGAAATATTAAGTCACAAATTCTTTGTATAGATCCTCTGGATGGGGTTTGTGGATGGGGTGGGATGTATTTGATACATCAGGGTGTGCTGCTCAGAGCCCAGCAGAGGTTTCAGTGCTAAATCTGCCTTTCTTGCAGTTAAGGGAGGTCAAAACTCTGCTGCTGGTGCTCCAAGGGCAATGCCAACTGTGCTCAACAGCAGAAGAAAGCCCTGCCTGAATGCCGAGGGATTTCAAATACCTGTCTTAAAGGATGGGATTAAGATCTTAATTTATAAAGAGATGTGGGGCTCTTGCTCTTTAAAATGCACGGACAGGTTCTAAATTGAAATTCTAAACTGAGAATTGCACCTCAGACACCGCAGGAGCATCAACCTCACACCCAGCTGATGTCACCAGAAAGATGCCACTCTGCTCTGGCTCCCAGATTTTCAGTTTTAGGGCTCCTTTGTAAGCACCTGGGAGAAGGGAAAGCACCACAACTTCAGGAAAACCAGCCCCCTCCTCCTGCCCCGATGAAAAGAGGCAACAGCACAAGATCTGGGTCATCAGTGCAGAGTATCCTATAATTCCCGTGTTTTAATGAGTGGAAATCAGTTTGCCAGTCTGATGTGTCCAAAGGCACATGTCACACCTGCTTCCTCCTCATCCAAAATAACACCCCTCCTTTCCTGCCCAGCAGAACTCACCCAAGCGTTGAGGTTGCTCCAAGTCTTGTTTGGGAGAACCCAAAACACTGGGGGTTCAGTTCCACTGCTGGGCCCTGGATCTGCGAGGTTGGATGGAGTCTGTACCAGAAAGCTGCTCCCACAGACCCTAAAACTCTCTGCANCGGGGTGAAGGGGTTTCAGCTCCTCTCTGAAATTCACTCAGCTACGGAACCTTGGGAATTTCTCCAGCAGGGATGTGTGCAGAGATGCTCTGGTGGGACATCCTTGTAATCCAGGGGGTGTGAAAAGGGAAATGAGGAGAACTCCTCAGGCTTGGCCTCGGGCAAGAGACTTGTTCCAGTGAAGACAAAACAAACCTCTCCATGGTCTGAGGTGTCAACAGAGAGTGATTCAGACTTTCTGAGGTCTGACTCACTCTCTGAATGTCTGTCTGTGCCCATCAGACACAGAAGTGTGACTGAGCCCCTGGGGAAGTGTGTTGGTTGAGAGGAACGAATTTTGGGTGATGTTGTCCCTTTGTAGCTCTAAGTGACAACAGCCTGAAAGGGAGAACCCCCTCAGTGGGACTGGGCTGCCTCCAGTCACCAAAATCTGTCCTCATGGTGGTCACTGGGGAGGAACCAACACAAGAAGCCAGACCTTGCAGCACAGACCTCTCCAGACCTCTCCTCTGAGGATGAGGATGCTCCCTTGATCCCCAATCCTTATTTTGCTGGCCCACAGGTTCACAGGTTATTCTGAGTTGGAAGGGATCCACAGGATCATCTAGTCCAACTCAACCTCGGATGGGTAGATGAGCAAGAAGACACATTTCCTCCAGAACTGCAGCCAAACTGGGTGAACTGGGAGCTCTGAAGGCTCCTGGCTGTGCTTTCCACTCAAATATCTCTCTTTGGAAGCACTGGCAGCACAACAAGTGCTGGAGGTGAAGATCTGCAACTCCTCCAGGCCATAATCCCACGGGTGGAGACAACAACCTCACGCATTCCAAGGGTCTCCCGTTTTCCCCTCTAACTTGGCCTGGAGTTGGACGGCACCAGAGCACACGGAGCGTTTGGGGGAGCTGGGAATTAATCAAGAGGCACCCACCTGTCAGGCTGGTATCTGGAACTAAACAGAAACACTTGCTGGTGCTTGACCTCCCGCCCTCCAGACAAGCCTGCGGCTCTTGAGGGGTTTGAGAAACCCTCCGGCAGCTCCGAGCGCCCGGGTGGGATGAGGCCGGAGGAGAAGGAGAGGAGAGACACGGGAGAGGTGGGAGAGGAGGAAGAGGATGGTGGGATTGATGGAGGAGCTGGAGATCTTGGGGCATGGCTGGGAGAACGCGGCTGGAGAGCTGCGGGATGTGATGGGCAAAACCAAGGCACTCCAGAGAGCAAGAGCTGCCTGAGGCTCAGGAAAAGGCTGGGGAGTAAAAGGAGCTGGAAATATTAAGTCACAAATTCTTTGTATAGATCCTCTGGATGGGGTTTGTGGATGGGGTGGGATGTATTTGATACATCAGGGTGTGCTGCTCAGAGCCCAGCAGAGGTTTCAGTGCTAAATCTGCCTTTCTTGCAGTTAAGGGAGGTCAAAACTCTGCTGCTGGTGCTCCAAGGGCAATGCCAACTGTGCTCAACAGCAGAAGAAAGCCCTGCCTGAATGCCGAGGGATTTCAAATACCTGTCTTAAAGGATGGGATTAAGATCTTAATTTATAAAGAGATGTGGGGCTCTTGCTCTTTAAAATGCACGGACAGGTTCTAAATTGAAATTCTAAACTGAGAATTGCACCTCAGACACCGCAGGAGCATCAACCTCACACCCAGCTGATGTCACCAGAAAGATGCCACTCTGCTCTGGCTCCCAGATTTTCAGTTTTAGGGCTCCTTTGTAAGCACCTGGGAGAAGGGAAAGCACCACAACTTCAGGAAAACCAGCCCCCTCCTCCTGCCCCGATGAAAAGAGGCAACAGCACAAGATCTGGGTCATCAGTGCAGAGTATCCTATAATTCCCGTGTTTTAATGAGTGGAAATCAGTTTGCCAGTCTGATGTGTCCAAAGGCACATGTCACACCTGCTTCCTCCTCATCCAAAATAACACCCCTCCTTTCCTGCCCAGCAGAACTCACCCAAGCGTTGAGGTTGCTCCAAGTCTTGTTTGGGAGAACCCAAAACACTGGGGGTTCAGTTCCACTGCTGGGCCCTGGATCTGCGAGGTTGGATGGAGTCTGTACCAGAAAGCTGCTCCCACAGACCCTAAAACTCTCTGCATGAAAGGTGCAACTCTTAGAGGGGTGTGAAAATGAGGGGGGAAAAGGGAAAGGATGTTCCTGGGAGCTGGGCAGAGGCTGAGGAAACACCTCAGAGCGAGGAATTTATTTGCTTTCTGTGTCAGATTGAGCCCAGTGATGGGGCAGGAAAAGGGAACACGTCCTGCACCTATTCCCTGCTTCTTTTCCTTCATTGCTCCAAGCAGCGATGACTGAAAGCCCCAAGGAGACCTCAAAGCCCCTGAGGCTGCACCGAAATGTGGCTGAGCCACATTCCCATGGGTTAAAAACCTGGAGCCATGGATTCTGCAGCAAAGCAATGCTTTTATAGAGTCTCTAGTATGGGGAAGATCAGGAAACAGAGCATGGACCCACTGGGAACCACCTGGAAGAGCAGGAAAGCCCTTGGAAACCACACCGTGAACCAGGACGGAGCAGATTCCTTCAGAAGGGGCAGAACCACCTCCCTTTTCCCTGCAGTGTCAGTGAGCACCTCCAGCCCTGCTCTGCTGCACCACTGACCTGTTCTCACCACTCCAGCTGGTTTTTAGGGAGCCCTGTGCCCCCTCGAGGAGCCCTTCCCAGGTATCCTTGGCGTCCCACCCTTGCTGCAGCACCTGAATCCCACAGGAGGAACCGGTGCCCAGCTGGGAGGGCTCCTGCCCTGTCTGCCAGGCCAGAGCAGGGCACGGAGATGCTCTGAGCAGCACACGCGTCCCAGGCTGCCACTGGAGCTGGTGGACCCCCCTTTGCCCTGCAGAGCTGCTGGATCCAGCGTTGGCTTTTCGGGTCGGGAGGGCCCCATGTGGCTCCTAATTCGGGGCCGGATTTGTGCTCAGCTGCGCACTCTAATCGTTAATTAAAGGTTTGCCATCAGCCTCCAGCAGCTGGTGGTGTCCTACAGGTCGATCCCCAAGCAACACTCGGCGAGCCGGAGCCTCCGGTTGGGAAGTTCATTGGATGGGCAGCGTCCAACCCCCTCCCCAACACACCCGGGTGTTTCTCTCCTCATCAGAAAAGGGTTTCAGCAGCAGACAATGCTCTGCTTTGCACCACCCTCTTCTTCTCCCCTTCCTGCAGTCAGCCCCCAAAGATTTCTTGCTTTTCCCCCCTCTGTTCATTCTTTTTGCTTTCTTTTCTTTTCTTGTATTATTTTTTCTTCCTCTTTCTTTTTTTTTTTTAACAAAAAATGTTATTTTGTGCCTCCTGAGCCTTGCCGGCTGGGCTCGGCGTCTGTATCAGCTGGAGGAGCTTATGAGCCTCGTCTCCTCGGATTTAGACTGAAATTTTGATTTTCTGCCGCGCTCAGATAATGTGGAAATCCTGTTCCCCGATATTTACTGTTTATCAGCGCGGCACAGCGCAGTTCTGGGGGGAAGGGAATCTCCCCCTCCGCGTGTCCCCCCTCGCTCCCCTCCACCCCCCATCCGGAATGCAAATGGAGTTGGAGTCGGGAGCAAACCCACAACAATGCCCTAATTACGGGGAGGGGAGGGAAGAGGAACATCCTGGCAAAGAGGTTCTGCATTGCTGGGATGAACACTCTGATCCTGGAAGTGTCCAAGGCCAGGTTGGACAAGGCTTAGAGAAACCTGGGATAAGGGAAGGTATCCCTACCCATGGCAGGGGGTGGAAGGAGATGACACTTAAAATCCCTCCCAACCCAACCCATTCCGTGATTGTACAATCCCTGTTACAGAATCGCAGAATATTCTGAGTTGGAAGGGACCCACAAGGATCATCGAGTCCAACTCTTAACACTGTCTCCCTGGTGGGAATCGAACCCAGGTCTCCCACATGACAGGTGGGGACACTTACCACTGTACTAAAGTGGATTTCTGTTGCCATCACCCGAGCCAGGCTGAGCACAGGGTTGGTGTCTTGTCCTACCAGGGACCTCAAAGCCACCTCCCCTTCTCTAGGCCTTCTCCTAAGCCAGGCTTTGCCACCTTAAGTCCCTTCCAGCTTTACCAAGCTCAGGATGGAGAAGCCCAGGAGCAGGGATCTGCTTTCCCACAGCTCCTCACCTGGATTATGTGGCCCTGTCTCATGTCCAGGCTGTCCTCAGCATCCCAGTCTATGAGGCCACCTCCTTGTCCCTTTCTCATCCCATTTGTCCTGGAGGGAATTGTGTGTTTGGGGACAGGCACAGTCCCATTCCAAGGCCTGTATCCCACTCCTTCCTGTGCCAACACACCAAGTCCTGCATCCTCCAGTGAGGATTCTGAGTCCCTGCAAACTCATTCCCCACAAACAACCCTGAGGCCAGAAGGGAAAGGAGGAGTGAGGGACACACACACACTTCCCTGTGTGACATGAACTGGGCAAGAGAAATAAAACAATAATAAAAAAAAAAATCTGGGGCTCAGCAGCAGGGGAACAGCTCCAAGGACCACTTAAGTGGCCAGCGGTGCATAATGCCTGGCCATTAATGAGGCTGCCTCCCATTCCTGAAAGGATTGGTTATTGTCAGATAATGTACAGGGCTTTCTCTCTCCCCTCCCACCCCGAGCCCCTCACGGGGAAGGCAGGCATTTCCCTGTGCTTGGGATTGCCTGGAATAATGTCCTGGCCACCTGCAAACGTGCTGGGCTTTCTCTGGAGCTGCATTAATTAGGGTGAGGCGGCCGGGCGACGCAGCGTGTGGAGAGGAGGGGAAGTAAAAAATGGGGGGAAAGAGGGTTTTCATAGGAAAAAAATTAAAAAAAAAATTAAAAGCAGAGGGGAAGGAATGGAAAAAGCGACAGGAAACATGATAAAGCTCAGGCAGAGCAGTTCTCTGCGCAGCCAAGCTGTTGGCTGGCTCCTCTGGTTTAAAGTGACTCCGCTTCTTATGGAGAGGCGGTATTAAAAAAAAAAAAAAAAAAAAGGGAAAAAAAAAAGAGAAACCAAGACACAGAGAGCTTCCTTATCTCATGGAGACAGTTGTCAGGAATCACTTTGACTGAGTCGTTTTGTCTCCATGCTTTTTTTCGCTGTCAAGCAGGCCTCAGGACATGGATCAAAGGAGAGGCGCCGAGCGCTCGCTGAAACTTCTGATCCCTTCTCGGTACAGACGCGCGAGTGGCAGACAGCTCTCCTCCACATCAAATGGAAGGAGAGAGGAGAGGGAGGAAGAAGGGAAGGGAGAGGGAGAAGAAAAGCTGGGAGAGACGGAGAGAGGCTGTGAGGGACTCTCTCCGCCGCTCCGGATCTCGGGGGAAAGGAGCAGCGGCAGCTTGTATTAAAAAAAATCCACGTTCCCTGCTGGGCACGGCCCCTGCCAGTGTCCCTCCGAAAGGGCAGCTGGAGGGAGGTGTGGGGCTTTTTGTTGTCCAGACTAAGTGAGCGGCCACAGGGCTGCCTTGACCCAGGCTTGGCCCCGCATATTTTTGGGTCCCAGACCGAGCTTTGCGCTGAGGAGGAGTCGTGGTGAGAGTTCAAACCTGCGCTGGCCACTCACACAACCCTGTTTTAGCTCTTGGTGCAGGAATTCCTACTTCTAAATGCTCCCTCCACATCAGTTTTGCCTCTTTTCCTTCAATCTCACAAACCACTCCTTGTGATTCCTCAGAACATCCCCTCCATGCCAGTTGTGCACCTTTCCCTTCGATCTCACAAACCATTCCTTGTGATTCCTCAGAACATCCCCTCCATGCCAGTTGTGCACCTTTCCCTTCAATCTCACAAACCACTCCTTGTGATTCCTCAGAACATCCCCTCCATGCCAGTTGTGCACCTTTCCCTTCAATCTCACAAACCACTCCTTGTGATTCCTCAGAACATCCCCTCCGTGCCAGCTGTGCCTCTTTCCATCCCTTAACCAGCCCCAGCGATTTCCCCGTATCTGCTTGGCCAGCAGCTCCCCACCCTTTCCCCTCCGTGGCTCACGATTGCCTTTCAGGTACTTATTCCCTGAAATAGGATCCCCCTCATCTCCAAACTGGATAGGCTTAAGGGGCTGCCTCCAGCTCACTGTGGCGAGCTAAGACCCTCTGCACCTTTGATCAATTTACTGCTCCCCCCGTCCAGACCCTGCTGGGATTTGTGATCTCCAGCCCCCGCTGTAAATTGATCCCGTGCACGCCTGTCTGATGGAGCCAAGAGCAGCATCCTGCAGCAGGAGGCCCTACAGCACCCAAACATCTTCCCTCACATCCACCACCTGGAATCCTCTGCCTGGCACGGACCCCTCTCACAGCTTGAGAGCCCCCTGGTATTTATCCATTGCACGCAGAGCTCTATCTCTGCTTTGCACTTCCCATGCTCCCTGGGCTCTACAAAAGCCCTTTTTAATCCCTGTAACCCCAGATTTTTAAAGAATATAATGTACAGCCATACATTGTTCCCCCTCCACATCCGGGGCACAGGGAGAGTGGTCATGACAAAGCTGATGCAACACCCAAACTCTCAAAGCCCAGCACAGCTTCCTTTTAGAATCCATCTCCCTTGATGTGTCACAGCCCTTCTGAGCAGCTCCCCAGAAGGTGGATTCACCCTCCCAAAGTCCTCCCTGTCCTCTCAGCCCCAGTGTCCTGCTTGCAGCCTTTCCCCCAAGGTGCTGCAACCCCTCCCTCAGTGATCCCAGGCTGGGATTTGGGATGGGAGAGAATGCGGGTTTCTTTCATCAACACACGTAGGTGGTGAAGCAGGCAGAAAACGAACTGTGCTGAGTAACGACCCCTTTCCAAAGGCATCCAGCAGCTCTGGGAGAGCTGGTGGTCATGGCATATCCCCCTCACATCAACAACACACAGTCCTGTGTCCACCTGGGCAGTGATTCCTGAGCTGGGGAAGGCTGGGAACCCTCCAGGAGAGTGATGGACCCCCACACACACCTGCACTACACCATCCCCCCTCCTCTCCCAGCCTGGCACCTCTGCTGTCCTATGTCACACCCACTGGAGTGATGACACTTCCCACAACCCCTCTTTGTGGAAAAAACCCACACAAGGGGTTTTCTTTTCCCTCTATTTTTTCCCCTGCTCAGGTTAGGCTAGGTAAGAGGTGATAGGTTGGACTTGATGATCTCTGTGGTCTTTTCCAACCTCACTAATTCTGTGATTCTGTGATTTTGTGATTCTTCCTGGGCTTAGTGCCTGATCCACTACAAAACACGTTGCAGTGGATTTTTCCCTATCCTAGATGGTTTTCCACAGGCAGAGGATGCAGCTGGAGCACAGCTGTCCCACCACTCCCAGAGTTTAATAGGCACACCCAAGGCAAGGGCACACACTGATGGGCACACCCGCAATGGGCACTCAGGACATCCGTGCCCTGCTTCTGAATCCTAATTATTCCTTTTATTGCATTCCTGCCTTTTAAGCCTCCTCTCCACCTTGCTTCCCTCATTCCAGGGCTGCCTTTCCCCGCTGATTCCTCTGGTGGCCCAGCACCAGCTCCCGTTCCCTGGGATGCTGCAGCTCCCGCAACGCTCGGCTCTGTGTGCCAGAGGTCGCTCGGCAGTGCCCGGCACCAGCCTGGATGCTGCATTAATTGCTAATCTCTCATTTTCTCTATCTGCCCTCCCTGCCTTGTCTCGAGTTCCCACATTAATCAGAGAGCAGGACAAATCCTGCATTTGAATTCGCCGAGTCTGTGTCTCCCGGCCAAGTCCCTTTTCTCGGAGAGGAAAGGAGACAGGACCCAGAGGAGAAGTATTTCAGCAGAGCTCAAAGCCCCACCAGCCCTGGGTGGATTTCAGTAGGAATTCCAGCCTGTTCTACTCCCACCACCCTGTGAGTTGGTGGGAAGGGAGATTTAAAGATTCATGGGGGGCAGATTTCCGCGTCTTAGCCTTGGGTGCCTCAAAAACCTGCTCCGACATCTGGGGGTTTGTCAGGCACTTTCACACCTCCCTGCTTCTCTCCTTCCTGCTGTCATCAGTTGTGTCCTTCTCCTCAGGTTTCCCCCTGTATTTCTTCTCCTATTTCCCCCTTATTCCTCCCTTTCTCCTCATTTTGTCCGTGCCTGGTACTGGAGTTTCCAGAGGGTGCAGTGCCACAGGGGCTGGTCTTGGGCCCACTGAAGGTAATGCCAACATTCCCGCTGGATTCCAGGTTCAGGAGCCAACTGTCTGCCCTGAAATCCTCCAGGGTTTCTAATATTTTCATCTCTCAGTAACACCCACACAGGGAACAACGTCTGGGGTGGGAATCACGCAGGAATAAACACAATCAGGGCGTTAGTGTCCGAGTTCAGGTAATGAGATGCTGCCTCACTTATTTCCAGTCAAATTTCAATGTTATCAGAGCATCCAAACCCATCAGGAAAAGTCGTGAAACCTCAAAACTGACACAAAAAATCTGAATTTCCCCCTTCCCACCCTCCTCAGAAACACAGTCACCGGGAACCAGGCAAATAAACACGTTTTCACACGAGAAAAACTGTTCCTTTTCCCGGGGCTGGGAGCAGAGGCGTCTAATTGACAAGAGCAGATGGGCTTTGTTTGGTTAAATATGACACACACACACACAAAAAAAAAAGGGAAGAAACTTCAGTGGAAAAACCGAGCAGCTTTTAACACGTCGGGGAAAAGTTTAGGGAGACGGAGCCGCATTTGACACCGGGAGAGGGAAAAACGCCAACGCACCCTCGGCAGAGCCAACGTGTCCCCAGGGGGGAAAACCTACAGCTCTCATGTCCCCCCCCTTTCCATCCCCCTGGCCGAGGATTTGAGTGTGGGTTCGTCTCCTCCTCTGAAAATCCTGCCACAAGGTCGCGGGGAGGGAAGAAACGGGAATAATCGGGATGGAGAAAAGGAGCGTCGGCCGCTTTCTGAAGGGCACGAGTGGCTTTGGAGGGAATCTCTGGAGAGACGGGGATGCAGGGGGGATGTGGAGGGATGGGGAGGGATGTGGAGGGATGGGGAGGATGAGGAGGGATGGGGAGCGATGTG
>WEKX01022709.1:13810-62028 GCA_013390025.1 Pitta sordida | reverse complement strand
GGATCTGGAAGGATGTGGAGGGATGGGGAGGGATGGGGAGGAATGTGGAGGGATGAGGAGGGATGGGGAGGATGGGGAGGATGGGGGGGGAGGAAGAGTAGGGAGCACACGGGGTAGGGAAAAACACTGGAGGGGAAAGGAGGGTGAGAGAAAAGGGGAGGGAGCCGGGAGGGAAGGTTAGAGCAACCCCCTCGTGTGGGGTGGCACCCACGAGCCTCGGAGGTTAAAGAATATTAAAGGAACATGTCCCTACACTAAGATAAGCCGGGGAAATGAATCCTTATCCATCCAAAACCAACCCTGGAAAATTCGAGCGAGGGAAGGGTCTCCTTTCAGGGAAACGGGGAATCCTTAATGCTTCCTCCCTCAGCAACTGTAATGCCAGGATGTTCCCAATCTGCTTTGAGGGATGGAAAGATTAAGAATAATAAAAAAATTGCAATAAAATATGTGTGAACGAGGGGGTAATTGTGGACAAATGCAGCATTCAAATTCATTTTTCAGCTCTTTTACACACCATTTCAATCTTATTTTCTGCTTGTTAATGAGATCTTGTTGGTTGGGGTGGGCACGGCTGCCCAGTATCGCTTGGGTAATTGCACATAATTTTCTCTCTACTAGTGATTTGCATCAGAATTTTTTTTTTCTAATTCTTTGCTATTTAAACCCCCTCCTCCCTTTCCCCCTCCTCCCCCAAATCTCATCCTCTCCTCCCCTTCTTTCTTCCCCTCCCCTTCTCCTGGCCCAGCAAGACTCATTTTGAATGCTTATTATAGGCACAGTGTCTCCAACAAAAATAACCTCACTAATTAGGGAAAAAAAAATTAAAAAGGCACCAGGCAGAAGGGAAAGTGTCACTGAGGGAAAGAGGGAAGGAGCTCTGTCTCTCTGGAGCCAGACACCACAATTCCAGCTCCCCTCTCGCCACCAACATCAGCTGCCAGGTTTTCTCCCCCCCAAAAAAAGGCTCAGCTGGTTCTTCTCGTCCTTCTGCCAGGATCCTGCCAGGGATTCGGAGGATCTCTAATCCCACCCCGATGAGGGAAATGTTCCCCCGGGTGGTGGAAGGGAGTGGAACCATGGGATGGTGTCAGGAAAAACAAACCCCCGCTGTGGTTGTGGAGATGGACAAGGTCCTTGAGTTCAGAGCTGAGATTTATGGTCCTAACCCAACCTGTGCCTTGGGTGTCCCTGCAGGAACGCCCACAAAACTCAGGGATAAAGCAGAAACTTCAATCTGACTCCAGCCTCCAGATAGGGCTCGTGGAGCCAAAAAGAGGGGGGGAAAAAATAATAGCCACTGAAAGCCCTGAGAAAATTAAAGCAACAACTACGAGACGGTGAACAAGTTTCTCTTGGCTCTTTGTGTTCCTGGAATTGTCTTAATCTCTGGGTGATCCCGTGGGTTTGTTAAAAGATTCAAAGGTCTCAGAAATAACATGTTATGGAAGTGCATGAAATGCCTGACTTTTAATTTTAACTGGCTACACAGGGGCCACCTGCAGCAAACCAAAGATCTTTTGCTTTTGAACAACCCCAAAGTGCTACAGGGGACAGCCAGATGTGTTTAAGACACAGGCCTGGATCTAAAAGGGCAGTGGAAATTTTAGGAGGTGAAGCAGCGGCCAAAAACCTCCTAAAAATTCGCGGAGATGTTTTAAAAAAGCAGAAGAGGCAAGAGATGGAAACAGCAGAAAATCTAGAGCATGACTCTGCCCCCATCACAAGCAGCAGAGAAACAGCCAAAGAGGCCCAAATTTAATCTTGTGATGTAAAGTTTAGTTCATTTCATTCCCCCCCACCTCAGCCCTCACTGCACACACAGACCTGAAGGACTCTCAGAGGCTGATCAAGATGTAACTGTGCTCAATATTGAATTTAAGGCCGGGTTTGACGGGGCTTGGGGCAAACCTGGGAGACTGGAAATTGTCCCTGCCCATGGCAGGGGGTGGAATGAGATGGGCTTTAAGGTCCCTTCCCACCAAACCATTCCCTGAGAGGATTCCAGGATTTATCAGGATATTTTGGTATTTGTCACAAGCCTTATCCCAGCTCAGTGAAGGGCAGTTCTGGGCTGGAACTGCTCTGAATTCCAAACCAGAGGGATATAAGGTTTATCCTCCTGCCAGTGTGGGGCATGACCTGGTGAAGGGTGTCTTGGTGCCTTGTCTTTGTTGAGGTCGATGGGAAACTATTCCTCTGTGGGAGGAAAACAAGTTGGGAATATTTACAGTGTGTTTATGGAATCCAATCCAGGCACACACTTGGTTTCTAACCCATTCCCATGAGGAATGATGAGATAGAAACCCCAGGGCCAGAAATCCCCCCCCTGTGTGACTGAGTCACTCATTCATTGTATTTAACGTTGTTTTGGGTCTCTGTATCTTGGCTACATTTTGGGCCAGGCTTTAATGCCAGCCCTGAGCCACTGAGTCAGCCCAGCTGGGCCTGGGGCAGCTGTGCCAACCCACACTTTTGGGGAGCAGGGGGGACTTTGCTGCTCCCCTGAGCTGCTTTCTGAGAACGTGTGAGCACTGACAGCTGGAAGTGACTCATGTGGCTGCAGCTGGTGAGTTTGGGACGTTCCCTTTCCCAAACACCGTGGAATGGCACAAATCACTGCTCAGGTTGCCCTCTGAGGTCTCACCCAGGTCTGGGAAGATGAGGCATCATACCAGGCAGTGGTTTAAACCTGTGGGACTGTCCTTTGAACAGCCAAGCCGGTGTTTGTGTAGGAAGTGTCACCAAAAATATCATCGTGGGATGAAGGACTTGGGGAAAAAAACTCCCAGCTCTGTTCTGGAGTAGAGGCAAGAACAGCAGGGAAAGGACGTGGGAAAAGCTTTGGGGCTCCAGCAGCTGAGCTGGGCAGGCCCCAGGCTTTGTGTGCTCCAGACTGGAAAACGAGGCACCAAACGGGGCTGTTTCCCACGTGAAGTTTGGGCACAGCTTCCCACAGGGTCTGTCTGTGTGTCCTGAGGGGGGAACTGACTGACGTGGGTGTGGGGAGGGGGCCCTGGCCACACGTAATCCTCCCTTTCTCTGGTGGGAGAATGGGAATGCCACGCTTCTCCTCTAGGGTTTCAGCTGCCAGCACTGAGTCTGGGGGTGGACCCATGGCTGGGACACCCAATCCTGGGGTAACTGGATAGTTCTCCAAGCAGCAGCAGCAGCAGCAGCAAATGTTGGGAGCCCTGGGCCAGGCTGGCCCCCAGCTCCTGGTCTCAGCTGCAAAGAGATCTCCCTCCTGCTGCTGCTGCTGAGGGCTGAAACCAGAGAACTGCCTGTTTGCAGCACAAATTGCCATCATTTTCAGTTCCCAACTCTTTTTTTTGTTTGTTTTTTCTCTCTCCTGAACTCCCTCTTTCTCCCTGGCTGGTGTTTTCTCCTGCGGGGAGCAACCTCAGAGAGAAGAGGAGGAGGAGAGGGTTGAGGTGTGATGGGTTTTTGGCTGTAATTCCGTGGAAGAGCTGAAGGATGCTCAGCACACCAACAAAGTTATGCAGAGCAACTTCTACCCACCCTGGCACATACCAAAGGGCACTCCTAGGGCTTCTCATCCATCCCATCAGGAGTATTTCCTGTGTCCTTCCACTAGGAACAGCAGAGGGCTTAGAAAGGCGGGAAGGGTTGATAAGTAAATAATAAAGCCCTCACGAAATAACCTGGGTTAGGCTTTTCCGTGCACAAAAGAAATGGAAGAATTTATATGCTGATATCTTGGCCCTCTCATGATTAAAAGCATTAGGAAAACGGGAATCTCCCCTTCTTGGGGGTGCAAAGCTCTCTTTTCTCCAGGACTTGCCGGATAATGGATCCTCTCTTTCCCACACAAAGGGCTTATTGGCTCAGGACTCTATCTTTCCCCAGCCTGAGCCAGGGGGCAGGGTAATTTGGGATAGGGATAAGCAGTGAAAAAAAAACCCAACCCTTGGTCTGGTCATTTCAATGAGCCTCTGCTTTAGTGAGGGGAGGGAAGCGGGGAGGAGATGATGGAGCTACAGAAATGGAAATGGCAGGATGGACTTGGGTCTTGTGCCATCACGTGGATCTCCTCCCCAATTTATTGGGAGGTGCCAAATGGCATTTGTGATCAGCTGAATGAATCACGCGCCCTGGAGTGTCTGACCTGGAGCTGCCTTTGAATTCCACTCGTGTCCCCCTCTCCCAAGCCTGGTGCTATCAGAAATCCCTTGTCAGAAAGATGTCTGTCTATCCCCCCCGCCCCCAATCACAATATTAAGCCTCGTGCCAGTCACACTTTCACATTTTGAAGCTGAAAGTGGGGAGGTTTTTATGCCATTTCAGAGAAGCTGCAAAATTTCCCTCTTTCCATCGCCGCTCAATGTTTGGTTTCACACTCCAGAGACCACAAGCTACTGGACCTTAAAATCCATCAGCCTCTCTGATGTCCCTGTTTATTGGGCTCCTCTCTAAACAGTTGTAGCCTTTTCATTTCAGATGCCCATCTAATTTCTCCTTGTGGTTTCAAATTATTTTGCATTTCCTGTCCTAAACAGCCTTACTGGCCACTCTGAACCATCTGCCTCGGTGCCTTTCGTGTGTCTCCATATCCCACCAGTGACTGAGAGGGAAGGCAAAAGGGATTTGATGGCCCTCCAGGAGGAATACGAGTCCTTGGTGTTCATTCTCGGTGTACAACATGTGCTTGATTCCACTTAAAAGCAAAAGGGCACTTGGAAAATGGGTTACAGCAAGTAAACCAAGGAGAAGGTTAAAGGCTCTGTCTAATGAGGTGACAGAAAATCAGAATTCTTTTCAGCCGTGCTGAGGTTTTGGAGCACAGACCCCAAATCAGGCCTTGGGTTCAGGCAGGGATGTGAAAATCAAGGTGTATTACAGAAGGAAGGCCGTGGCTTCCGCCTGGTTAATTGAAAATACAATTCTTTATAGGAGAAAATGGGTGTGAAATACCTTCCCTTCGTTAAAGCTGACCTATACCTCTACCTCTCATTCCGACCTCGTGGAAAGCATTAGGAGAACTGTTCCTATGACAATTAGTTCCTCAAAACTAAATCCCAGATCTACATCCCTGCATTTTGAGGAAGTTCAGCTCCATGGCACTTGCATGGGCCAACCAGACCTGGACAAGCTGGGTCCAGCTCATCTCTGAATCAGTCAAGCACAAACCATGGGTTACTTCTGAAGCAACCAAAACCATCCTGTGTGCTGCCAACAGCCTAAAATCCACAACCAGAGGAATTTTTTGGCTCTGGAATCCTTTTGGGAATTCTTTTGGAGCAGACCAACACTCTGGGTCCTGGTGTCTGTGGGTTCCAGGGCGTCAACCTGGATGTGGGACCTCAAAGGCCACAAACGCTCCAACCAAATGAACCAAATGTACTAATTGCTCGTACAATTAACCAAATGCGTTACTAAATGAACTAATTGCTTTAACTAGGCAGCCCCCAAGGCCTCACAACAACAACAACAGCATCTCCCTTGTTAACCAGGACACATCCTGAAGCTTCACCTCCCTCGTTCAAACCAGAACACGCTGTGACCAACCTGAAGCTCGCCCTGCTCTCGGAGGGTCTGAACCAGGCAAACCCTGGCAGGCAGAGGCAGAGGATGGGAGCAGGGCACCTACCTGTGGAGAGAGGCCGTTGCTGACGGGGTTCATGTGGTTGGCAGGAGCTGCAGCGTTCATGAAGCTGTCGGAGTAGCTGGAGAAGCTGTGCCGGGCTCCGTAGGCCGAGCCGGTGTCGGCGGCGGCAGCGGCGGCGGCGAGTCCCCCCTGGTGCATGGTGGAGGGAGGAAGGGGCTGGGGTCTGTGCACAGTGCTTCCCCCGTCTGTGGAGAGAGTTCAGGGGTCAACAAGGGTGGGGTGGTGCAGCTGGGGATGGGAAATGGGTCACTGGGTTTGGCCGCCCTGGGATGCGCCGTCTGCCTGCTCCACACATGGTGTGACAGGACAAAATCTGCAGAGCTGGGGTGGGGGAAAGAGCTGAATCTTCACTTCCTGTGCCCTCAAACAGAAGCCACAAATTCCTTTGTAAAGGCCAAGGCCAAAGTCAACTGAACTGGCAATATCCCCAGGAGAGTCACAGAATCACAGGGTGTGCTGGGTTGGAAGGAACCCACAAGGAACATCAACTCCAGCTCCTGCCCCTGCCCAGGACCATCCCCAGGAGTCACACCACGAGCCTGAGAGTATCATCCAAATGCTTCAGAGCTCTGTTCCACTGAATGGAGCTTTGTCCAGAAGGGAGGAGCACCTACAGGATACTCAGTTTATGGTTTGTGCTCAACATTTCAAACTGGGAAAGCTACAGTCATGACACACCTTGACACACCAGAAAGGACTGTGAGACAGAGGAGAAAACTGAGGAGTTTCCATTGATTTGAGAAAGAAACCCAGTTTTCCCAACTAAAGGAAAACCACCTGTGTACTACAGGACACTCAGTGGGATGTCATGAATGAGAAAGGAATGGGACAACAGGATGATAGAATCTCAAAACTAATCCTCACAGGAGGATGCAGGACTTGGTGTGTGTGTTGGCACATGGAGGAGTGAGATACAGGCCTTGGAATGGGACTGTGCCTGTCCCCAAACACACAATTCCCTCCAGGACAGATGGGATGACAAAGGGACAAGGAGGTGGCCTCAGACTGGGATGCTGAGGGCAACCTGGAAATGAGACAGGGCCACATAATCCAGGTGAGGAGCTGTGGGAAAGCAGATCCCTGCTCCTGGGCTTCTCCATCCTGAGCTTGGTAAAGCTGGAAGGGACTTAAGGTGGCAAAGCCTGGCTTAGGAGAAGGCCTAGAGAAGGGGAGGTGGCTTTGAGGTCCCTGGTAGGACAAGGGACCAACCCTGTGCTCAGCCTGGCTCGGGTGATGGGAACAGGGATTACAGGATCATGGAATGGGTTGGGAGGGATATTCCACTATCCCAGGTTTCTCCAAACTTTGTCCAACCCGGCCTTTAAAGGGAAAACCGCGTAGGCCAAGGGAAGAGAAGCAGCGCGGGTGAAGGTGCTCACCTTGGGAGATGGTGGTGGTTGGGTAGGTGGAGTCTGGCAGCTGGTACGGGGGCAGTGTGGGCATTCCTGTGGGCGGGAAGCCCCCCGGCAGCAGGTGGTTGAAGGCTGCCAACTGGTTGGCTCCCGCCTGTTTGCGCCATCTCGCCCTGCGGTTGCTGAACCAAACCTGGAGAGGAGAGGAAAGACCCCTGTGACCCACTGAGCTGCTGTCCCACCTCACGGTGACGGGAACGTGCTGTGGCCAAAGCCAGGCTGAAGTTGCTGCCTGACACAGACTCTGTGAATGTCACAGAATCCAGAGTTGGAAGGGACTCAAGATCGTTGAGTTCAATTCTTGGTCTTGCAAAGCACCATCCCCAAAAGTCACCCCACGTGCCTGAAAGGATCATCCCAACCCTCCTGGAGCTCTGGCAGCCTTGGGGCTGCTCCCACTGCCCTGGGGAGCCTGGGCACTGCCCAACCACCCTCTGGGGGAAGAACAACCTTGTCCTGAGATCCAACCTGACCCAACTCCCAGCCATTCCCTGTCTCCTGTCCCTGCTCCCCCCAGAGCAGAGATCAGGCCCTGCCCTTCCTCTTCCCCTCCCCAGGAATTGTCCCTGCAATGGAGTCTCTCCTCCACCTGAACACACCCAGTGCCCTCGNTGTCTCCCCTCAGCCTCCTCTCCTCCACCTCCACACACCCAGTGCCCTCAAGGCCCTTCCCCATCTTCCTTGCCCTCCTTTGGATGCTCTCTAATGACTCAATATCTTACATTCACCACCATTCTTCACCTTCCTCCCTCCTAGATGACAATAACCCCCCTTCCCTCTCTCCTGGGTGAACACACACACACACATTTAAAACTGAGAGCTCGGGAAGGTGCTCTCAGCTGTAGGGTGAGGCGAAGAGGAATAATTTCACTTGTGTATTCCGAGAGAGTCCACGCCAAATAGATGCACTGCTACCACCTGGCCATTCTGCCTTGTTATCTGAAAACTCTGTGAATTATGCTGAGGGATTAAGGACCATAATAGCAACACGGCTGCTCTGTTAGGAGGGATAAATAGACAGATTAGCATCATGGTTTCAATGTTAGACAAGCTAAAGAGATAGAAGCAGACCGGAGGGAATACAGGGTTTTCTCAGCTCCTCTGTGCTGCAGCAAATCGCTGTTGTCTGTATGCTAAGACATGCCCCTGCTTGGAGCAGCACCAGAATTGTGCTGCAGCCAATTTCAAAATCTCTGTGCATTAAAATAAACCCGGTTTTAATGCTTGTGCAAAGCCGGGCTCGTGTTTCCTGCGGCGCTGGTTTACCTGAAAGGCTCCAGTGGAGATTTGAATAAGTGCATTTCTTTGCCCTGGTGTGTTTTATCGTGGGCAAATCTCCCTTCTGCAGAGGGGAAAGGGCTTCTCGAGCTTCTCTCTTGGGTTTGGTTTGCTCCAGTCAAACCAGAGAGGCTCTCAGGCCCCATCCCTGTTTGGGGTTCAGAAATATGTGGATAAGCTTTCAAGCCAGATGAGAGTGCAGCTGCTGGACTTTGGGAGGCCTAAAGGGCTCCAAAACACGATTAAATTTCACAGCAACAAGGAAAAAAAACGGAGCAAAAATGAAGAGTGTAAAGCATTCAGGGGAGGGGAAGGGGGAGAAAATCCTCCATCAGGCTTCCAAGCTGCTCGACATCAGATCAGGAGCTGGGGTTACAAGGGTTTGAGGCACTGCAGCCCAAACTGTGCCCGAATCCTGGGAGCCAACCCAAAACTCACTTCCCCAGAAAGCGCAGGACTTCAGTCCCCCTTTGCTGGGCACCTCAAACATGAGGCTGAGCTCGAGGTGGGCATCTCTCCCTTGGTCTTTACACCGAGTCCTCCTGTCAAGTTGGACTTGTTTCTGTGCATTTTTCTCATTGGAAAAGGCAGATTTGTTTAATGGAGCGCTGGCTCCCGGCCCACGTGCGCTGCCAGGGGGTTTGCTGCAAAAATAAACGTACGCTGAGCCTCACTCACTGATTTCTGTGGGGTTCTCTGGATCACACCCTAGTTCTGCTCTTTCTCCGTGTTATTTATCCACCATCACGCTGTGGAAACAGTTGGATTAAACCCTGGGATGGCTTAGGAAGGACCTAGGCCTGGGCAGCCCTTAATTTCACGCCGTTATTTACATCCATCCACAAGGAAAACAACAAAAGCCCGGCTTGCTTTGAAGAGCTGGTCTAAATTAAGCCCCTGAAGTGTTTACAGGGCTGATGTCAGGTCCTTGGCACCCAAAGCCTCTTTTTTTCCAGGCCTTTTCCTACTGCTCTGCTCCACCAGGAGCCTCCAGCCCCTTCCAAAAGCGTGACAGAAATGGGTCAGCTCACATCCGATCCGCATTGACCACCAAAGTCCAGGCGGGTCACAATCCCTGGGGCCATTTTTGGCACCCAAATGCCCTAAAAAAAATAAATCTAGGACAGGGGTTAAGGAAGGAATGAATGAACGAATGAATGTGAAAGGCTGTAGCACTTTACAACCCTTTTAGCCCGTCCAATCTCCAGTTTCTGGGGGTGACACAAACGGATAAATAACCTTTTGTGTGAGGTGCAAAGGGGATGGTTCCATCCTTTGCTCATCATACACGGAATTCCAGTTTTGAAGGAGGGAGGTGGATCTTGGCTCTCCCCCACCTGGAATTTGCTTCCACCTTCACAGCTGAAGGATATGGAAATGGAAGATTTCTGAACGTAAGGAGATCAATAAACCTTCTCTTTTCCTGGGCTGGAAGAACTTCCATTCCCAAAAGAAATAAATTTCAATGCTGAGAACAGGATAAAAAAATTCAAATACCTGAAGGGAAAACACAACCAAGGTATGACTCACAAAATGGAGAGGGATTGAAACCCCCAGGAGCAATTGAAGTCCAAGGATGCCAAAAGTGTCACAAAAGGTGGAAAATTCTGTCTTTTTTTCTAACTGAGAGCCAAATGCTGACAAATCTCCTGGGATGAGATTGGTCAGAAGAAACACGTGGAATGAAGACTGAACACAATTCTCCAACACCATTCCCCGGAGGACTTGTTGCCCTGTTGGGATCTGTGGTTAGATATGAACAAAACCAACATGGAAAAGGTTTTCTGTTACCCTATGTGAGGTTGGGGGTCTGTGGTGTCATTTTTTACACACAATAATTAAGGTTTTATCAGCCACTAAAATGCCCCTGAACCAGAAGATCCTGGAGTGAAGGCCAAGAACCTGGAGTGAAGGCCAAACCTGCTAAAACGAGGCCGGTGGGAAGAAGAGGAGGAAGTTTTGAAGCTGCTGGAGGTGTTTTCTTCAGACTTAAATTCACAGATAAAATTTACACGTTTGTGGGATGGCTCCTCCCACCCTGATCCTCCACACCCACTAAGGGGCTGGGCTTCCTTTCCATTTTAAAGGAGATAAAAGGATATTTGGGATCCTTTTACAACCAGGTGGAGTTGACCAAAATGTCCCATGTATGAGGCACTTTGGCCAAGGAACAAAAGAAAGATAAATCCCAAGAGAGCAGATCATCCCAAAGAAATTCAGTCCTTCCTTACGCTCCTCATGTGACCTCAGGAAAATTACTGATTTTCTGAATTGGGATCGCTGCATTCAAGAAATTTTAGGCCTTGCACAACCCATGCATGAGATTAGCACCTCTAAACTGAGGATAAATCCCTGTATTTTCTTACATTTCGCTTTAATTCCATAACCAGCCATCTGAGGCAGAGGCTCAGAAGGCGCCAGGCCCGGCACAGAGAGATCTTGGCTGGAGCATCACAGCAAAACAAACAATAAATGATCGTAATATTCCACACACCTGCACCAAAGAAACCCACAAGTTTAAAGGGAGTGTTCCCTCACGGAGCTGGAGAATCCAGCCCCAAACACAGCGAAACCTTCCACAAAGCAATTGATAGGATTTATCTCCCCGTGCAGAGGAAGGGACATTTCATGGCCCAAACCAGGTTGATTCTGCCCCTTATTTATAACCCACAGGGGAAAAAAAGTAAAAAGAAAAAAAAAGAAGAAAAAAGAGGGGATATTTTATATTTTCCAGCTAATGACGTTAGCAATTCTCCCCTTCCCCCGCCTGAAAGGTGGCTCAGGCCTTTATGCTCATAAATCATTTTATTGGGAGTTAAAATACAGAGGCTGGAGCATCTCCCTGTAATGCGAGGTGCACTTCAAAGGGAACCTGCTCTCATTTCCCAACTGTTAAGGTTTTATCAGCCACTAAAGATTCCCCCTGCCAGGGGATCCTGTTACACCGTGTTAAGCCTGGGGTGAAGGCTAAGGCTGCTAAAACCAGCCTGGTGGGAAGGGGAGGAAGAAGAGGAGGAAGTTTTGAAGCTGCTGGGGCTGGTTTGGGGGATTTTATGGTGGGACAAGGCAGTGCTTTAGAAAAGGGATGCGCGAATGACTCTACGGCAGAAAAAAACACCCTTAAAAAGGGGAGTTTTCCATGGACATTCCATAGCAGAGACTCTGTGCTCTGGAGATTTGCTGCTTTGCAAGGACAATACAGGTCACTGGAAACAAGAGTTTGCACCTGTTAAAGGCATTTGGGGCTTTTTTTCTTTTTTCCCTTGTGAGATGTCTTCCAAATGATGTATTAATGGAGAGATGTGTTGTAGAAACTGCTTGGCATTGCTGAGGGGGAAAAAGATAGATCCCTCATGGGAAACAGCTAGAAATGAAGTATCCAAAGAAATTACCCAAGGAGGTTCTTCATGTTCTAGTCAAGCCCAGGGTCCAGGTAACACCAGAGTCTTCATTGTGCCACCTGCACCTTGCTCGGATCCTGATTATCCCCCAACCCTTTACCTCCCCAACCCCTTCCCAGATGGAATTAGGAAGGAATGAGACAGAAAAACCTCTTGAATTCATCACTGTCTGTTCTGCCAGGACCAGCTGATTTCGGGAGAGCCCATCCTCCCGGCCAGGCTGGCGTTGGGGCAAAGGTTAGAACTGGTTCTTATTTAAGCCAGCCTGCACCCAGCCCTGCCAAGAGCCAGCCCAAGGTATCCCGGCCACTTGTTCCCCACCAGCAGAGAAACTCCAGAGGCAGCTGCCTGCCAGGATGGGGCTGGAGTGAATTATCCCGCCCAGATATGGGTCAGCTCCCACAATTTGTCAGACAAGGAGAGGAAAGGAAGGTCAAAAAGAGCCTCCTGTGGGAAAGAAAGCCTGTTGTGTTCCTGCTCAGCCTAATCAGGACTCGATGTGGGAGAAAGATGGATGGGATGAATGAGTTGGTAAATGGAAACAGGGATGGGAAAGCCTTGGCTCTTCAGCGGAGGGGATGCGACACGTGTTTGTGCTCACGGGCCCAGGAGGTGGCAGGAACCAGGTGGAGAAGAGACATGTGGCCATTTATGGCCTAAAAATCCCCCCAAAATCCCACCCAAGCCAGAGGATGCCCTTTCCCAGGCTGCAGAGAGGTGGCTCTGGCACATCAGGTCCTGTCCAGGTTCTCCCTGGAACCAGAACAGGTCCCTTTGTCCACCCCGGTCACAAATGCTGCAGGTCGTGGCTTTCCCAGGAGGTTGAGGCAGAAGGATTTTAGGGAGGAACTCTACAGCAAGAGGGGTGAGAGATCAGGGGTATTTACTGCTCCAAAAACACATGGCAAGGGTTGGGGTGTGATGGTGAGACAGGCTCCTGTAAACCCAGTTTAGTGCTGATGGTGCTGAGGGGTGTGAATAATCAGACATCAGAGATGCACAAACTTCATTGGGGCTGAAGAGATAATAAATTATGGAACAAGGTAAAAAAAAAGGTCATGAGAACCCCCAGATTTTAGGCCTGTTGATTTTTTTCTAGGCTGTACCCGGAGACACTTGGGTTCAGTGCTGAGCCTCTGCCACTGGTGGGTGGTGTGGTTAAAATAAATATTAAACAAGGTTAGTGGAGCAGAACAAATGACTCCTCACAAATGAGATTATCCAATGAATTTAACCTATATTTCTCCTGGCATCTCCCAGTTCCTGAAGGTGTCAGCTCCTTGTAACCACCCAGTGCAATAAACAGGTTGGGATATGTGATTTTTTTTCTTTGCAAACCACTAATTTTGGGTTGTTGTTGTGGGTTTTTTTAACAAACCCTTGTTAGCAGTGAAAAGTTCCATTATGACACTGATTATTTTACTCTGGGAATATTATTTCCAACACTTCCTCGACTGAAAGGCCCTCGAAATGCTCATCTCAGTATGAACATCTCATAGCTACTAATGGATTTCATACTCCAGGCAGGGAAGCAGGAAAAACGGGATAGATCTGTCCACTTTCACACAACGACATCCTGAGCCTAAGTTGGAACTCCTGGATTCAGAGCTCCAAGCCCAACCCTGCCCAGTGACGCAGCTTTACTGTAATAGAACTCCACAATATTTACAAATTTAAAAAAAAATTATATTCTCACTGAATAAAATATCTTTTAGACACCGATTTTTGGCAAACGTTGTGTTTTCCAGCGCTACGTTTGACAGACATTTTTTCTCACTGACGCTTTCAGCCACCAGAGGAAATCCTGCTGAAATAAAATAAAATAAAATTTGGACTATAACCTGCTTTATAAACGCACGTTCTGAGGCTGAACGGGACTTGAGGAACGCAAAAGACATCAGGATGGGCTTCGCTGCTGGCAGAAAACATCGGGTGCCTTTACAAACTGCTTTTTCCCTGGCACAATTCCTTCTCAGGCAGCCAAGTCTTAACGGTGTTAAGAGCCGCATTTAAACATTTCAGAAGAGGCTTTGATGTTCCCACCTCACGGAGGTGAACGAGATGTTGGAGAGTAGATTTCCTGCTGCTATTGTTTGGCTCGAGATAGGCTGGGCTTTAGCAGCGAATCAGCGGCACATCGAGTCCCGCTATCAAGATTTTCTTTTGCCCAAGAAAAGCTTTTTACAAATGGCTTAAGCGCGACAGGAAGTGGCTCAAAGATTAAAACACTCGGGCAAACCCCTCCCTCCTGGTTATTAGAAATATTTTCCGGCGCTGACCGCATGGAATATATTTAATTGGGGTCCCAGGAAAGGGATTGGGGAGGCCGAGGCCGGACGAGAGCCGCGTGCTGGGCCCTGGCGACTGGGCACATACTGGGTGGGAGCGGAGGTTCAGGCAAAGCCTAGGAGGAATATTTGGGCCCCTGTTGGAAATTTTTGGGGATAAAGGCTCCTCTCATAAAACCTCCAGGAGGCCCTGTTTGTTTTGAATACAATGGCACGGACACTCCGCTGCTGTAAATCAGTGCGACTCCACTGCCTTCCATTTAGAGCAGCTGAGTGTGCAGAGCTCCACACAAACACTTTGGCCCCGGGACCAGGGGCTCCTTCATTGCTTTGGCCTCTGGGCCCTTTTGTCCTTTGTCCAAAAATCAAATCATTCCCACATTGTTTAGGGCACCTCAGCTTGTGACCGTGAGCTTGGCAGTTCTTGGCCCAAAGCCGACCAAGAAAAGCAGAGCAGGAGAAACAATCGAAGAAGTCGGTTCCAGGTTTGGATCTCAACAGAAAAAAACCCACGATTTTATCCAAAAGTCAAGTTTTCCTGAGCTGAACTGACTCCTGCACCCACAGCAGGTCCAAAGGAGAACTTTCTCCCACACATTTCTCCCCGTGGTGCACGGACTCCCTGTCCCACCCGCACAAAACAAGTGGCTTTTGTCAAATTATGCTGCAAGTTTCTATTCCCTCCTCTTGATCCCAGCCCATGCTTTGCCAGAAGGACTCCAGGATTAGGTTTATCATGTTCATCTTCAGTAAAGTACACTACACTTAATGAAATGTAGCACTGGCTCTCTCCAGCGAGGTGCCCTCAGGCTTCCCGAGCTGGAACAACGTCCTCTGGCAGGGGGACATCTCTCTTTCCAAGGGGCTGGTTATTGTAATTCTACGAGCACCAGAAATGCTGAGGTTTTGCTAAGCCAACCCTTAGAATGAATCCCGGGGTAGCTTGAGTTTGAAGGGACCTTAAAGCCCATCCCATTCCAACCCCCTGCCATGGGCAGGGACACCTTCCACTATCCCAGGCTGCTCCAACCTGGCCTTGGACACTTCCAGGGATGGGACAGCCACAGCTTCTCTGGGCACCCTGTGCCAGGGCCTCCCCACCCTCCCAGGGAGGAATTTCTTCCCAATATCCCCACCTCAATTTCCCGTCTTTTAGTTTACAACCATTCCTCCTTGTCCTGCTGCTCCACACCCTTACGAAAAGCCCCTTCCCAACCTTCTTCTCAGCCCTCTTCAGCTACCGGTGCTTGGAATTTTAAAGGGTCACTTGTGTCTCGCCCAAAGTTCAGGAGGGGAAGGACTTGCTGCTGCAATCTGGACACTTGATGAATTACTTTACAGTTTGCTTCCCTGGTAATTTACTTTACACTTCAGTCCTGTTAATTTATTGTGTGATTATTAGGTGATCTCAGGGTTTTTTAGGAATATATTCACCAGGGCAAGCATGCAGTGGTTACTCTTTTCTATAATCCAGCTGCATTTCTGAATCTAATTCAGGCTGGGGAGAGGGGAGAGAACAACAGCAGTACCAAGAGACATCAAGGACTGAGTCACTGACCAGAAAATAATCAGGTTGTTGTCAACCTCTCTCTCTTCTGCAGCGAGATCTCCCTGAGACAGGTGGGGGGAAGCATCTGGACCCTCCTCCTCCTCATTTAACTCGCAGAGCTGCTGCCTGGAACAGCCCACTACCCTCTCCCCGACCTCTCCCTGGAGCTGGATGTTTCTTGGCATCGTCCCTGGACGTGCCCGGGCACACGGAGCCGCGGCCTCGCGGTTCTCACGGAGCAGCATCCGCGGTGCCAGCGGCTGTTCCTGCCGTGGGGGCTAAAAACGAGTGTGCCAAGCCAACCCTGCCAAGGATTGCCCCAGCCCTGCCAAAGGGAGCCCCAACCCTGCCAAGGGGAGCCCCAGCCCTGCCAAGGGGAGCCCCAACCCTGCACGGTGCCCTGGCCACTGCCAAAACCACGGGGCAGCTGTTGTGTCAAAACCTCATCGCTGCCCCTTCCCAAGGAATGGGAACGACTCGGAGCCTCGGGGAGAAAGGAAAACATTCCCAGCTGACCTCTGAGGGAGGGGGAATGGCCTCAGGAGAGCCAGTTTGGAGCCGGCTCAAAGAGTTTGGGAAGCAGAACACCAGGCGAACAGCTTCGGGCTGTGGCAGCTTTGTGAGACTCCAGTTAATGCTCAGAGACCTTCTCACCATCATCGTCCCTGTGTTTAACACCTTCATCCCCAAAAAATACCACCTCGAAGAGTGCCAGGAAGACCATCATCATCATCGTCCCTGTGTTTAACACCTTCATCCCCAAAAAATACACCCGAAGAATACCAGGAAGACCTCATCATCATCATCATCCCTGTGNCCAAAATACCACCCGAAGAATACCAGGAAGACCTCATCATCATCATCATCATCTCTGTGTTCAACACCTTCATCCCTAAAAAGCATCACCTCAAGGAATACCAGGACGACCTTCTCATCATCATCTTTGTGTTTAACACCTTCATCCCCCAAAAACACCTCCTCGAGGAATGCTGGGAATGTCTCACCATCATCATCCCAGTGTTTAACACCTTCAACCCTAAAGAGCATCACCTCAAGGAATACTGGGAAAACCTTATCATCACCATCATCATCATCATCATCATCATCATCATCATCATCATCATCATCCTCCTCCTCCTCCTTGTGTTTAACACCTTCATCCCCCCCAAACCACCACCTTTCTAAGGCCCCACCAACAGCGAGAGAGAGGTTTGAGACACTCCTGAGAAACCCAAATATTTTCTGGACAATAAACAGCAGAGCCCTGCTGGGGAATGGCAGGTTTTCAGCTTCTCCACGTGGAAAACAAAACTGTTCTGTGAAAAATTTCCAGCAGAATTTCTTTTCTGGTGCTTCATTTGGCAAATCTGAGCCTCTGCAGCACAACCAGAATGTGGCCATTTGTTGACTACAGTTGGAAACTGTGTCACAAAATAAATGTTATGTGAGCAGCCTAGAAATGCACTGAGGTTTCAGAGGCAGAATTGCTCTGAGCCCCCTTTTTATTAAATGAAACATCCATTTGCTCCCAGGCAGAAATCACAACGGTCTCCATCATAAAAATGATCAATAAAGCACTGGCTTGCGACTCCCGCTGCCTGGTTTAATTTTGGTATTGAAATAAAGGTTTCTCAGTGCAGGGAATTTCCTGGGGATTAAATATCAAAAAGCAGCATCACAAAGCACTCACCTCTCTGTGCTGATTTATTCCCAGGAATCACAGACCACAATAACAAACTTGTTGGTGCCCAGCTGCCCCTGGTACCACCTGAATCGCCTCAACCTTCCTCTTGTTGGGAGGTTTATGGGCTGTCAACGTGTCAAACTTCCACTTAGGGAGCAGCCCAGGGGGGTTTAACAGAACCATCAGCTTCTCCTGAGGAGGAGATTGTGGTCTGGGAACATCCAGGTGGGAGGGAGAAGCTCCCAAACCGAGGTGAGTTCACCTTTCAGGTGAAGAAGAAAAGAGGGATGAAGAGGAAAAAGGTGCCAAGAGAGATCAAACCCACTTATTTTTGCTCAGTCATTATCCACATGGGAATCCCCACGAGGCTGTGGGGTCTATAAGGTGCAGTAAGAAAACAATTCCCTGGTCCCAGGAGCCAGAGGATGGGTGGAATGATGAGCAGACATCAAGGAGCTGCTCTCGGGTCTCTTTTGGGATTATGAGGCACAAAATGCTTCTCATTTTACACCTTAAGGTTTGGGGGATAGGAGGGATGGGTTGGTGTGACCCTTCAGGGAATCATGGAAAGACTCATGGAATGGTTTGGGTTGGAAGTGACCTTAAAAATCATCCAGTTCCACCCCCTGCCGTGGACTGGGGCACCTTCCACTATCCCAGGCTGCTCCAACCTGCCCTTGGACACTTCCAGGGATGGAGCAGCTTTAACTTCTCTGGGCAAACTCTGCCACCCAGTCCCCCTGATCTCAGCTGGCCCTGCTGTTTTTATAACCATTTTAAACCCCAAAACACATCTCTTAGCTTTAAAAACTCTTGAGACAGGAATAACTCCCCAAGGTGGTAGAAAATTCCCTGCTGGACGGGGAGATGTGGATGTGTGTGCGTGTGTGTGGCTCTTTTTTTTTTTTCCTCCTTTTTTTTTTTCCACAAGAACTTGATTGACTAATGTTTGTAGATCCCGAGAGCCAGCGAAAAGATCTGCTCTGATATCCAGAAAATTTTACAAGGGGCGGCAGGCTTAAAAGTGGTGGGAAGAAGCTGAGCGTGCCAGGATGTCGGAATGAGAAAGCCATCAGGAATGTGCCTCGGAGAACAGCTGCTACTGGAGCCCTGGAAAGCTGCCTGGGAGCAAGGAGAGGGATTCAGAGATCACAGCCCCAGACAAGGGAAAGGGTCTCTTTATTTATTTAGTTTTTGTTGTTTAGCTCTCCCCTGGCTCTGCTGTCACCTCTCTCCTTCCAGCATTGTCGCAGCGAGGTCGGGGCACCTTGGAAAAGAACCTGCCCATGGTTTGGGCACTTTGGGGCTTTTCCCGTCCTCCCCACCATCCCTCATCACACACATTTCCCTCATCCCAGAAGAAGTTGTTCCTTAAACTCTGTTCTCCCTTGAAACTCCTTTTTTTCCTGAATTTTTTTTTAAAACACAGAAACACCGATTTTTTTATCCCCCCTTTTACATCTCCTGTCCACCTACAGAGGTAAAAGGCAAGGAGAGCAAAATATGCAAAACAAAAATGGGGGAATTCACACATTCCAACTCTAAGCTCAGCTCCCTTAATTAGCCACTTTCCCAGGCTCTGCAATCCCGCCATTAACACCGTTGAACACTCTGGGACAGTCTTTTGGGTGACACCAACATGAAAATCACTTTAAGTTTTGCTCAGTTTCCTTTTCCAGCCGCCACAGCCGAATCTTGAGGGGCGGTGGGGTTCAGGGAAATCCAGCAGCTCTCAAGAGAAAGCTGGAGGGAGGTGAGAGAACACCCAGTGCTGTGCTGAGACTGCCTTAATACTTCTCTGGGAAAGAGGGATAACGGATAAGAGGGATAATGGGAAGGAAGGATAACGGGAAGAGTCCTTATCCCAGGTGGGGGAATGTCCATTCCCAGCCAGCTGGAGGAAAACACCGACTTTGAGCAGTTGAGGTTCCTGAACCAGCACATCAAGCTCATTATCCCGGGAATCACAGACAACCCCCCCAAAAAAAAACCTAAAAAAGAAGGCTGTTTTGCTCAGGAGGACCTGGAGAGCCTTTCCCTGTCCCAAGCCCAGAGAACTCTTTCCTGCCTCTCTCAGAGCCCGGGATTCAGGGACTGAGCTCAGCCCGAAAGCCGAGCTCAGTGGCCACACGGAGGCCGGACTGCTGGGGTCTCCATTTCACTGCTTAAACCCAGCCCAAGCCCCCATCCCTCCCCCTTCCCTTTGCCCAAGGGATTCTATTATCCCCCCCTCCCTCCCCGATCTGTTCACACTCCTGATCCCTCGGCGTGTTTGCACACACTGCTGACCCAGCCTTTATGTGCCAGACATAAGGGGCTCTGTGTGGAGTTCCCACAAGGGCTATTAATCGTGTAGATGTCAGAATCCCCCTGCTCCAAACCCTCCCTTCCTGCTCCTCCCCTCTCCTTCCCTCCCTTTTTGTCCTCTCTGGAGATGGAGCTGGGAGAGGCGGGGGGTGGAAAAAAAAAAGGTTCAGGAAAATTCACACATAGAACTTGCAAACTTTGCAAAATCCGATCTGCTCCCCTGGGCAAAGTTGGTGAATGGTGGGATTTCTCCTGAAAACACCAGTTAGGAATAAACACACACAGGCTGCTTCCTTCTGGGCAGAGGGAGGAATTCTGCCCGACAGAAAGCAGAGCACGAATGCCTTGCCAAGGTCAGGGAAGTTTGGCTCCTGGTCCCATCCTGGAGCAAATTCTCCAGCTGGTACCTCTGCAAGGGGCCAAATCCAAACTGCATATCTGCAGATCTGTGGGAATGGAGGATGGAATATTCTGAGTTGGAAGGGACTCAGCAGGGTCATCGAGTCCAACACGGAATCACAGAATATCCTGAGGTGAAAGGGACCCACAAGGATTGTCCATTCCAACTTGGATCAAACCCTCCACCTTGGTGAGGCTCCAACCAACTGAGCTCACCTCAGGCTTCAGGCAGAACTGGATTTAAGCCTCAGATCCTTGTGGATGTGGTTCTGGAGAAGAAGTGTGTCCATGTAACCACCTTCCAGCGCTCGCACAGAATGGCACAGGAGTTGCCAGGTGGGGAAGGGACCCACAAGGACCATCGAGTCCAACCCTTAGCCCTGCACAGGCCCATCCCCAAGAGCCACAGGAGAGTCTCCAAGAGTTCCTGTGTCCCAGAGGATCATCCCAAACCCTCCTGGAGCTCTGGCAGCCTTGGGAATGTGCCCATTCCCTGGGGAGCCTGGGCAGTGCCCAACCACCCTCTGGGGGAAGAACAACCTTGTCCTGAGATCCAACCTGACCCAACTCCAGGCCATTCCCTCACGGAGCAGAGATCCCTCATGCCCAGCACCACCCTCTCCTTCCCCAGGGTGACCAAGGAACCATTCCAAAGGGTCCCACCCCTCACCTGCACACGGGCCTCGGTGAGCTTGGTCCTCTGAGCCAGCTCCTCCCTGGTGTAGATGTCTGGGTAGTGGGTTCTCTCAAAGGCCTTCTCCAGCTCCTCCAGCTGCTCGGCTGTGAAGGTGGTTCGGCTGCGGCGTTGTTTGCGCTTCAGGGGCAGGTCTGGCTCGGATTCCACGTCAGAGCCCTCGTCCAGCCGGTTACCTGGGGCGGGAAAGGAGTGGGAGGTGAGGCTGTGGGGTTGGAGCTCATGGAGAGGCCGTTGGAAGGGTTGAGCAGCCCAGCAAAGTGATCTTGGTTCTACTGTCCATCAAAACAAAGCATCGGGTCATTGACACCCCACCCGGGGTCAGAAGGGACCTCAAGGACCATCCAGACACCTCCCACTATCCCAGGTGGCTCCTTGGACACTTCCAGGGATGGGGCAGCCACAGCTTCTCTGGGAAACCTGTGCCAGGGCCTCCCCACCCTCCCAGGGAACAGTTCCTTCCCGACATCCCATCTCAATCTTCCAGCAAAGCCATTCTCCCTTGTCCTGTAATTCCCCCTTCCCCTAACTTTGTCCGTGTACAACACATCTGCCAGGTTTATATTATTAGTGCCATTCCCTACTCTTAATTACTTTCCCCACATTGCCAAGAAAACTTAGGAAAATCAAAATTTCTTGCAGCAAAAAGAGCGGCTCGTGATTCCACTTCCAGTTGTTGACTTATTCCAAGAAATTTCCAGGTTTTTGTTTGAAATTACTGTTTCAGAGTTGCACATTTTGCAACTGAGAAATGTGAAAGCTGAAATAAGCACAGAAAAATATCAGTACACGATGCTTTGCCTTGTGCTGCCTCATTTTCATCCTGTGTTTTGCAAAGCGCTGGTGCTTATTAAGATTTCAGATTTTTTAAACCACCTTAGGAAGAAAAAGATGAACAAGAAGAAATTTTTACAGATGGGAAAAAACCTTTCCAGCTCTGCTTCACATGTTGGTTGAACTACTCACAGCAATTCCTCCCTCAACTCTTAAATTCCCAAATTTCAACAGGAGTTTTGCATGAGACCAGAACTCAGATGCCACTGAAGTCCTTTCCCAGGGCCTAATTAGCCACTTATTCCTTCACTTTCCATGAACCTCTGCCTTTCCCTTCTCCCCACCTTGAACCCAACACCTCCTGAAACCCTTATCGACCCCAAACAAGTACAGCTGGAATAAATAAACTCAATTTCTCCCCATTTTCCCCCGGGGAGGATAAAGCAGAAGCCACCCCATTGATTGTCACCTTTCCCTTCTCTCTCTTGAGAACAAGAGACTCTTAAATATGCACCAATTTTTCTTTTATGTCCTCTACCAAACTTCTGCCTTTTAGACTGAGAACCAGAACCAAACTGTGCTCACAGAGCAGGGATTTTTTTTTACTTTTGGGGTGAACCTTTGCTAATTTAAGGATTAAAGCAGGACTTCCATACGCCCATAAAGTCCCCTGAAGTTCCTCCCAGTGTTTTCCAGCTTCTATATTATCATCACCATCCAAAAATCTGCCTCTTTTCTTGTCAGGGCTGGGAACGGCAGCTGTGAATTCCCCAACAGCTGCTGGGGAAGAGGCAGTTCGAGGAGCAGGAGGCAAATATCCCCTCGGAGCAACCTTGTTTATACTGAGATCACCACAAAATGCCTCTGCATTCAAAACAAAAATGCTTTTATGTCCTGGGGCTTCACGGGGAGGATGCGGAGCCAGACCTTGGATAACACAGTTGTGCTCCAGGGGAGTGGGTGGCTTGTTTTTTGGGGGGGGCAAAACCATCATTTTTTAAGAGGTTTTCCTTCCTTGAAGCGCTGGCTCACTAATAAACACACAAGGGTCTTTACACGAGTTCATCTTTTAGACCAAAATCCTTTTTTCTTTTTTAATTTCTTACCGAAACCAGTGAGAAATTCACTGTCGACTTCATTTGAAAGCCAGTGTTACTGTAAGTACGAAAAATTGGTTACTAAGCTATTTTTTGGGGTGGGGGTGTCCACTTTCAGTGAGGGTCTGGAGTGTCAAGTAAAAGGAACATCTGTACTTGGAAATAAAAGCCCTTCACATCTGGGTCCCAGATGATTCGGGGCAGGTAGAAGCACATCTGGAGCTCGGAGCACCACGCTGTGCAACAGCACATCTGGAAACCCACAGCACGCATTAAATTTAAGTTCCTCACTGAAGTCACTTAATTATTAATTAGTGTTTGGCATGGGGAAAAAAAAAACCGAGGACAGAGGTGTGTCTGTGTCCAGGGTGTCAGAGGAAGGGGGAGGAAAATACACGAAGCTAAATGTCTTATTTCTTTATAGTTACTACACATTTATGTACAGGTGGGTCACACTTAGTAGGAACTTTCAGCCTGTGAGCTCTTTAGCCCAGGAATTGTTGTTTCTGACATGTTTCATGCAGTAACCCCCCCCAAAATCCCGTTGGGAGAGCGTGATCATGGCTGGGATCTCTCACTCCTGGAGCAGGGTTGGGTCACCTACTGCAGCTCAACTGATCCAGCTGCTGGGAGCCAGTGTCTCCTCAGGGGAAGGGAAAACAGCCTAGAAAAGGATCTGTAATGGGTTTTATCTCCCACATTTCACTCCTGTCCCTTTTATCTGCAAAAATGTGGGGGGGAGAAAACACCCGAATCTCCCTCAAGAGCTTCAAGTTCCTAATTAAGGATCCTGGAGTCAGCCATGGAGGTTTGGGAGAGGACAACGAATGGATTTCCACAAGGAACAATCTGTCCCAGCCACAGCCACCAGCTCTGTCCACAGGGTTAGAAGGGTAGAGAGGGTTGCAAGGGTAGAGAGCCAACCCCTGCAACATGAACCTCCCCATCCCCAAGGCTCCAAACAGCCCCCGACTGGCGTTATCCCCATTTCCCAACCGTGGCCGGGGTGGCGGAACTCACCCACCTACGGCCGCCCTGTGAGTCAGGAGCAAAGCTGGGAAAAAGGAGCCACAGCCCCTCGTGCCAAGTCCGAGGCTCCAACACCCCAACTACAAAGATGAAACCAAGAGAGCAAGAAAAATCCCAGGATATGTGTGGAACCAGCTGGTCGGACACGGCGCAGCTGCTCCTGTCAGACACGGAGGCAGGGAAGAATGGGGAAAGTTTTCCAGCTGGGATGGACTGGCCCAGCCTGTTATCCAGCCTGTTATCCCTCTTATCATGGACAGTCCTTACCTCCCTACCATCCAGTTCACCAAGTCTTTCCCATTCCCAAACAACTGGAATTTCCTGGGCAAACCATTAACATCCACGACACTTTAAAAAGCTTTCCAAAGCTCCAGGAGTAACTCCAGGAGATTCCCTGGCTGGGGATTCATCCAAAATTCAAATGCTTCATTTTTTCCTTTCCTGCAATGCATCCCTGTGTGAATAAAGGCTGCCAGAAGCGTGAGCAGGGAAAATCCCAGTTTCCAGCCTCCAGCACAAGGAGACTGTTGCTGTAGGAATAATCAGGAATAATCAGGAGCTGGGAGCGTTTTACACTTGCTCAGCACGCGCAACAATGTCAATAAGAAGGTGGAGAAATATCTAGAAGCAGCTTCTTGGGTGGTTTTCCAATCGCTGGTTGTGCTGAAGGATGGGAACAACCACGGAACTCCCCGAGGATATCCCACCAGGAAAACCTGACAGGAAAGAGCAAAACAAGGAAAGGAATGGAGGGAAAAACCTGAGGGCAGGACAAGAGTGAATAAAGGAAAAAGCTAAGGGAAAAGTCTCTGTGTTACAGGACACCCTCATCTCACTATATTTCATTTTTTTTAAAGAGCATTCCATCTTTATTTTTTAATGGAATTGCTCTGTTGCTCCGAGAGAAAATAAGCTGCTCGAATTCTCTTTGCTTTGCAATGCTTTTGGAAAGAGAATACAATACTTCAAGAAATAAAAAGGCACAGGCTTCATCACAGGAGTGAAAGCGAGGACGCCAGTGTGAAAATTCATGAGCCCTTCCCTGCGCTCCAGAGGGACTATTCCAAAGTACAGGCACCTCCTTGGAGCAGAGGGGAGAAATTCCCTGCAGAATTCCCTGGGGGAAGAGGGGAGCAAGTCCTGTGTGAAGGGACTTGCCCAAGGTTTGGGTGGACCAGCGTCGAGTTCTGCATCTTCAGGACGAGCTGGGAAAACCTGAGTGAACCCAAATGGTTCCTTCTGCCCGTGGAGATGAGTGTGATCAGAGCAGGGTGAGGAGAGAAGCCTGGGCTTGTCCTGCTTCCATTGTAGCACAAGGAAATGTGCAAATTATGGCCAACAGACCGGTCCAGGTTGGGGTACAATGAGCAAGAGCTGGGCAGGGCTCTGAGGAAGGGTTTAGAAGGAGCAGAACTGACCTGGAGCTGGAGGAATGAACCAAGGAAAAAAACCCCATAATTATAGACTGGATGTGTCCTCCCTCTTCCCTCTTTTATTTCCTTTCCACCCCCTCCTCCTTCCTCCTCTCCATTCAGGGCTTCTGGTCTCCTCTTAGCCCTGGAGTTAAATTAATCAACAGGATTAGGGGGAATCGGCCACAACAAGACCCTCCAGGCTCAGCCTGAGCCCTTGATGCTCCACAAGGACCTGCTGCCTTGGCTTGGAGCACCTTGGTGCCGTCTGGAAGGATTGGCAGAGAGGACCAGACATGAAAACGCATTCATTAAAGTGGGGGTGGGATTTCGTCGGAGGGTAAAGGGGACCTGAACACCATTTCTCATCTCATTTCCTCTCTTTTTCTCTCCCTTCCAGCTGCACCATCCGAAAAATTAAAATGTGTGTTGGAGGGGGTAGATGAAGAGGAGGGGGAAGGGAATGGGTTTGGGAATGGCTTGGTGATAAATGCAGCTTTTGTGCTGCAACTGACATGAAGAAACTCACCCAAATATTGCTGGAGAAATGGAGATGCCCCACAAAACCCATCTGGACGTGACTGGCTGAGAAGCCAAGGCAGCTACAGGGAAATTTGGATTTAACGGCATGAGAGAAATAAGAAAACCTCACTTTGAAGGTGCCAGTAAGACCTGAGCACCCCCACAGCTCCACACAAAGTCACCCCTTCTTCACAAAGTTCTCAGTCCACCACAACCCTTATGCTTGGGGTCCCCAAGAGCAGAAATGTATCCATGAATATAATTTTTCCAGGCTCATGTGCACCTGAACTTGAGCTGCACGAAATAACTTCAGGTTATTTTATGCTGGAGGACAATTAAAGAGTCTCTTGGTGATCTTGAAAAGAGCAGGTTTCACCCTGCGTCACCATGTGATGTTTTTGCTGCCTTAATAAAAGGAACCACTTTGCCACGGGACAGTGAGGAGGGGAAAACATCCTGCTTGGATGCTTTGTCATGAGGGAATACCATAATTCTACATATATATTGTCCTGGGTCAATTATAATTATATATATATATATATTGTCCTGGGTCAATTAAGATGAAGTATGAATTAAATTTAGAAATATTTGAATAATATATCTAAAAATAGGAACTTAAATGGGAGGAAGGGAAAAAATATAACATATATATATGTTTGAACAACAAAAATAACAGTATTAAAAAGCCCCAATGGAACCATGACAACTGTAGACAAATGGGAAATAAACAAGCGCAAGGGGGGTGCCCAGTTCAAGGTAGAAACCAGGGCACATCCAGGATTCCAGGGGCAGGGCAACAGGGTTCAGGGTAGGGAGACCAGTGGAGTAACAGCCAGTGATCCTTTCCTGAAATGTCCAAGGGGTTGCAGGGAGATCCAGCAGGGGAAAAGCTGTGCTGAGATGAGGAGTCAAAGGTCCACGTGGTCCTGGACAAAATGGCAGCAGTGGAGATCAGCGGTGAAAACAAGGTGCCCTCAGCCCAGAAGGTCCATGAACCTCCTCCTGTGAGCCCAGGAGCTGCATTTATAGGGCCTCAGGCCCCTCCCATGTCACATGCCTTGTGGGCGTGTCCTCACATGCCATTGGCTGTCACTCAGCCCGCCCTGGCCCTCGGGCCCCTCCCCTGGTCACATGTTCTAGAATCCTCCATTCTTTGTCTAGTAGAAAGGAGAAGGCCCCTCCCCTGGCCACATTCCTTTCAGGGGAGGGAAAGGGAGATAAGAAGAGAAACCTGTTGTCTGTTCCAGTAAAGAGGAGAAAAGTTTTACAATAGAACAAAAAGTCTTTCCCCATGACAATATATACCCAGAGGAGGCCACCAAGGTGATTAAAGGGATGGAGCAGCTCTGCCGTGAGGAAAGGCTGAGAGAATTGAGATTGTTCAGCCTGGAGAAGAAAAGGATCCAGGGTGACAAAATTGTGGCTTCCCAGGAGAAGAAGGACCCAACAAGAAAGATGGAGAGGGACTATTTACCAGGCCCTGGGGTGACAGGACAAGGGGGAATGGCTTCACACAGAGGGCAGGGTTAGATGGGATTTTGGGAAGGAATTCTTCCCTGTGAGGTTGTTGCCTGGAGAAGCTGTGGCTGCCCCATCCCTGGAAGTGTCCAAGGCCAGATTGGAGCCACCTGGGATGGTGGAAGGTGCCCCTGGCCGTGGTAGGGGGTGGGATGGGATGAGCTTTAAGGACCCTTCCAATCCAACCCATTCCATGACTAGAGTGAGATCCTTGCTCTGGACCTCACCTATAGGACACCTGTGGAGCAGGAAGGGCGGGACTGCACACCTTGTGCTTCTTCCTCCTCCCCAAAGAAGGACTTGGGATGAAGGAGGGTCACAAAACCAAAGTGGTTTATTCACAGAGCCTGTCCCCTGTGCTGGGGAAGCCAACAGCTTCAGGAGCAAGAGCTGGACCTTTCCCTGACTTCTCATCACCCTCCTTTCCCTCTGGCAGAAAGCAAAAAAACCTCTTCAAAATGCAAACAAGACAAGGAGAAGCCTGGAAGGATGACACAGAGTTGCCTTGCCTCGATTTTCCTTTCCAACACAAAACCCAGAACACCCTCCTCTCTCTCCTCTTGGAAACGGTGGAGTCCTGAGTTCTGAGCTTCCCTAAATAACCCCCACTCACCTCCAACCCTGTTCAACAGCAGGTGCGTCTGCAAAGGGGGACAGGTGGTTCAAATTCATCTCTCCCCCCCCTCCTTTCCCCTCTCCAAGCACATTCCCAGACACAAAAAAACCCAATAATCGACCCAGCACATACAATAAAGGCTTGGGTTTCCCCCCTCCCTCCCCTCCCCAACCTGTAAACTCCCCATTCCCCAGCATTTGCTCGTGCCTGGGCAGCTGTATCACAGTTTAACATAGTTTAGAGGGCTGTGCCGTGGAGCTGCAGCAGCAGAAAACCAATCACATAATAGTTGATACGCGTTTTAATCAAGTAATTCGGCCCAAGCAGAATGATAGCGCCTGTTGGTGGGGTGCCCTTGAATACCAAACAGAGCAGGGAGCGGGTCTAGGAAAAATGAAAAAAGTCATTTACAGCTCAGCTGGGGGTTGTGGTGTTCAGCAAAGCATTAGTGGGGGGGGGGGCCTTGGGAGAGAAAGCTGGGGGGGGATTTTTCTGTGGTTTTTATTATTCAGGCCCCGAACTGACCAGCTGTAACCAAACCACAGGCTGAGGCAATGCCCATGGTGGGCTTTCCAACCTGGAAATAATACTTGCAATGGAGCCAGTGCTCTAGGACAGGTGGGAAGAGGCAGTGTCTGTCTGTCTGTCTGTCTGGGATGAGCACAGGAAAGGAGGTGGGGGTGGAAGGGAGATGTGTCTCTCAGCTGGAGAATTCCCTCGTCACGTCAAGATCTCCCCTGAATGAGTGAGATCGTGTGTGGAGGGAGAAAGGGAAGCTGGAGGTTTAATGGATGAAAGGGGGAACCCTCCCAAAATCCAAGTGTGAGCAGCTCCCCACTTGTGACCGATGACCACCCACACACCTCCTGGTCTGTCTTGGAACGATGGATCAGATGATTTCTGCATGTCTGGATCCCAAAGATTCACCCAGGAGGAGCCTCACATTCACCAGCTGGGCTCGAGTTTTACCTGGTCCTGCTTCTCTTACTTCCCTGAACACTCACCCCAAATTCACTTTCCTGCCACTTCTGCCAGAATTCACCTCCTAACTCATGGATGGGGGATTTGATGAAAAGTCTTGTATCTGGGGTTGCAATCTGGTGATTTTTAAAGTCTGTTCCAATCCAGATCATTCTATTTCACTTGGCCATGGAACACTTGTGTGACTCTTCAGAAAAGAATATAACTTTTTCTTTGGTGAGAGTGTCAATTTGGGATGCACAGAGGTCCAAAATTCACCTCCATTTTCCACTGTAAAATCCCTAAATCCCCTTGAACATGTGTCTCAGACTTCTGGGGGCAGGTCTAACCAGGTCCAGAGGCACAACTACAAGTGGAGCACCGCAAGATTTCAGAAAGAAAAATACTGGAGAGCCCCTGTTTTCCTTGGAACAGCCGCCCATCACCAAAACCATCTTGCCAATACGAGGACTTGCTTGGAGTGAAGACCTACCCAGCAGCTCCACATTCCCCTCTCCACCACTTGCAGCCATTCCAGGTAACTCTGGGTTTGGAACACGCCTATCCCTCAAAGCTGGAAGCAGAACTAGGTGGAAGATTTTCCAAACCTGCAGAGGAATCACATCCCTGGCCCAACACTCTCTCCCCAAGCCCAACCAACCCCCCTTTTTTTTGACACACATCAGAGCAGCCAAGAAGTTTGTGGTGGTTTATCTGGGCGAGGGGATCTGGCCCTGGAGGCTCCATCCACCCAGAGTGTGGGATCAGCAGGGCCCCTGTGGATTCTGGTGCCAGTGAGGCGGTACCAGCTGCGGTGCCCCCCACGGAAAGACACATGGCCACAAAAAACCCCCACAACAAATCCTGCCCCTTGCGAGCAGGGAACAAAAACCAAACCATCCAGAACATTTGGAGGAAGATAGAGAGGGAGGGAGGGCAAAAAAGAGAGAGCCTACGTCTCCAACAGCCTTTGTTAATTCCCAGCACTGGCCTGAACATAAACAGATGGAATATCCATCAACTCCGGTCGTCTTTTCTTTTCTTTCAACTTTTTTCTAGTTCTCGCCTCCCTGCCCCCCTCCACCCCTAACACTCTTTCTTCTGGCTTTTGTTTGGCCTTTTAAAGAACCCCGAGGTAATGAGGCCTGCCCCAAGTCCCAGCACATCTGTGAAGTCCATAAAAGGCCCCTTTTTCACTTCAATATTCATGGCCTCGTGCTTGTGGCAGGCGCGGGATCCAGCCCTGCGCGAGAGGGACCGCGGGGGCTTCCCTGCCTCCTCTGCCTGCATTGAAACACAGCGTCCTCAGAGAGGCATCAATAGTCCTCCCCAAAATTGGGAAGCAGAGGGAGACCAGCTGGGATACAGGGGGAATAAAGAGGTGGAGGGGGGGGTGGGGAAAGACCACTCTGTTCACTTTCTCTGGAGTTTTCCCCCCGTTTGCTTTCCTGCCTTTTTCAGCTTCGTGTCTCCTGTTCCCTTAAAACATTTCTTAGAGGCATAAGGAAGTTGTCGGAGCAGCACAAACACATCCCACAGGGTTGGGGAAGGGAGGGGACAGGTAGGCAGGATGCTGGAAGCTTGTTGGCATTCAGGATGGGAGATGTGCCCCTGGGATAACCACCTCGATTGGCAGGTTAAAGCAGCAGGTAAACCCAGAGCTGATTCCTGTGTACAGGACAAATCACAGTGTACAAAGCCAGGCACGGGGTACCTGGAGTTGAAAAAACAGTGGGTGATGGGCCAAAATGTAAAATTCCATGCCCACCTTTAGGTTGGCACTCTGTATTTCATTTTTTCTGGGCCCTGGCAGAGAAAGACTTCCCTCAATGGCTCCAGCTCAGCAAGAAATAATTCTCTTTTATGCTCAGCTCATCCCTGACTTTCACCCACTGAATTCATGCCATGCCTTGGGTGGAAGCTCCAGCCAGGCCAGAGGAGATGCACAGAAATGCCAGCGATGCCCAGTTTGCTGTCACCCCCCAGTGCTGCAGCCTGTTCTCCCCCTGCACCAAAGCACTCCTTACATCACAGCCTCTGGAGGCAGGGATGAGCATCCCCAAGCCTGTTACACCATTTCCCCTCCCCATTCTGAGCACAATCCAACATCCATCCCCTCCCCACGGGCATCACGACGGCACTCTGAGGGGGCCTGGAATGGCACTGCAGAAAACACACTGGCCTCTTCAAACTCCTTTGTAAAAACAACACTGAGATCCACAGGAGAGTCAGAACAGCCCGAGGCAGGTGCTGGGCACCTCTGGGAAGTTTTATCCTTCCACCTCAATTCTCATCTTTATAAACTTGTTCTTTTATCCCAGACCCGATCCCACAGCCTTAATCTGTTCCAGTGCTTTTTAATTAATAATTTTCCCAAAGTTGGCTGAGCAGAAGCACCACAACCATGTCCTGGGGGCTGGAGATCCCTCACCAAAAGTGACCTTTCTCCACATCTGGGCTGGACTGCGCTCGGTGTAAGCCATGCACTGTCATTGCATCTCACCCTAGCGAGCCCCACAAATCCAGGTTTCTCAGTGACAACCTCTGCTCCCCCTGGCTTTGTCCCAGCACGGCTCTGCTCATGGACTTGAAGTCCTGCCACCCCTTCTGTTCCACTTCTGGGCCCCACGGGCTCTGCCAGCACATCTCAATCCTGGCCTGGCTGTTCTTACCCCGAGCTCCCCTCACGGCTCGGCCATTTCTCCTCCATCCCCATTTGCAACCCCCTCGTTTATTTTCACCCCCAACCCCTCTATGGCTCTGCCAACAGCCCTCAGTCCTGTCCTGCAGCTCCTCTGCTCTCCCAGCCCTGGCTGGATACATCAAGTTAAAGACCTTTCAATATATAAGACTCTTTCAGGAAAGATAAACAAATTTAACCTCATAAACCTTTCCCCATCCTGAAAAACCAACCCGGGAGAATGAGGCACCAGAGACCACTTAACCACACATGAGCAACACATTCCTCCCGCTGTTTGCAAGCCCTGCTTCATTTATCTGAGTGTCAGCTCCTGCCTGAAGCCAAGAGGTGTGGGAGAGTGGGCACGAGCGACCACCTCCCTCCTGCGCTTCGGGTCTGGGAAAACACAGGGATGCAGCAAAAATCATTAAGGCAGCTGCCCTTGGAGAACAACTGGTTCTTTATTTTGGGGTTTTTCCCCAACTGGTTCTTTATTTTGGTTTTTTTCCCCCACTGGTTCTTTATTTTTGGGGTTTTCCCCAACTGGTTCTTTATTTTTGGTTTTTTCCCCCCCTTCTTCTGCTTGTTGTGTCCTTGTGGGGTTTTTATTTATATAGATGTATAAGCTGCATATAGAGATACACCCTATAAAAAAATAGATATGCACATATTATATAGATGTATATGCACACATACTCTACATATATCTGTCTATATCTATATCTACCTCCATATTTATGTATCTACCTATAGATGTATAGATAGATATATCGATATATTGATGTATAGATATACAGATATTTAGATATATAGATATAGATATATAGATATATAGAAATATAGATACGAGTGGGCGTATAAACACATCCTCTTGCTTCACTGCTACTTCCACTTGCTTTCCCACTCTCTCCATCCTCCTCTCCCTGTTTCCCCCCCTTCCCACACAAACACTCCCGAGCTTTCCATGGGGAAAGCCTCGAAGGACGTGCCCGTACCCCCGGGGAGCGTCGGGCAGAGCTCAAGTTGGCCAACAACGACTCTGGCTGCTGCTGGAAATGTGCTGGGAAGCTGGACTGTGACATTCGCCTGCAATTGAACCCTTGGGCCTGTCTTTGCTCCCTCTGCTCGCCGGGCCCGGGGAGAGAAGAAAGAGAAGAAAGGAAAGTATCGGGAGGAGAGAATGCATGTGACAGAAAGAAGGATTGAATGAAGGAGCGAAAAGAAAGAAAGATATCCCTGCACGGCTTGGTCCTTTATCAGCCCTGTCATCTGGTGCAGGGCCCTGCCCGCATTGTCTCACCTTGGACGAGACAAAAAGGCCTTTTTTTTTTTTGTGTGTGCAGATTCCTTTAGAGCTGCCAGAAGCAGCACCTTAGGGGGTCGCCAGGGGCTGAATGTGCAGCTGACAGCCCCGAGCGGCCCGATGTGATATCAATAAACTCCGACACGTCAACTCTTCAGCACAGCTCATGTGGAAGGTACGGCTTGAATATTAAAACCTCCCGAGGCCGGGAAATAAGCTCGGCTTGGAGAGGAGGGGGAGAGGAGGGGGCTCAGAGCGAGGCGAGGTCGCTGCACCAGCACAAACCCGGGGCAAGGCACCAAAACAAGAGGGGCCGTAAAAAAAGAGCTGCCACCTGATGTCCCAAGAGCTGCTTGGGGGCTTTTTGTCTTTATTCGGTGAGGACAAGAGTCACACAGGGTGTGCGACTTCTCCTGCAGGTCCTGGGATGGGGATTCTCCCCGAGGAGCGAACCCACCGCCCTGGTGCCACCTCCTGCTCCTGCTCCACGGATATTTGCTTCAGGGAGCAAAAAAACCCTCTCCTGATGTCCTGCTCTGCCCTGTGATGCTGCTCCCAGGTCTCCATCAGGGATGGAGCCACCAGCAAAGCTCCCCCGGGGTGACCAGCCCTGCGACACCAGTGCCCCCGATGGGATGCTGAAACCCAGCAGCAACTTTTCTGCCGTGTTAAAGCAGGTGTTTACCCAGAGGAGCAGGCACAGCACCACAACCAGGGATCTTTCCTGCCTGCCAGCACAGAAGCCCAACCCCTGCTGACGTTTTCCAGCGTTGGGTTGCCCAGATGAAGCTGGAGGGGCAGCAATTCCCACTCGGTGAGGACTGACTGTGCTGCTCAGCCCCACACCAAGCCCATCACACCCACAGCCTCCAGTTCCATCCGTTCACAGCTCTGAAGTTTAATTTTTTTTTTGAGGGAGGGAGGGGGCATAAATTGCCCCCATTGAACACTTCAGCTGTCAGAGATCCATTTTTCTGAAGGATATGGGGAGGCCAATCGTACTCTCAGCGCAGAGCTGTGCCCAACCAGGAAGGCAGGACACAAGTGTCCCGTGATCACGACACAAGTTCCAAACTCTCCAGCCCCACGGAAGAGTTTTTTTTCAGGAAGCAGAGCCCTGTGTGCACCATATTCCCTGGGGTTTATCTGCCAAGGGATGCATGACTTCATCCTTTAGGCATTTTCCAAGGGAACAAGGGATCTTTCAGGAGCTTGCAGCGATCACTTTCCCCCTCGGATTGTGATCCTATGAGGCAACTGTGCCCTGACAGACACGGGGCAGAAGCTGAAACCTTTCACAGCCACTTCTCGCTCAGGAATTCAAGATGAGGAACAAAGTCAAAAGCATTTCCCACCTGGGATGGACCCAGGAGTTCTGTGCCCCCCAGGTGGAGGGACTGAATACATGGAGAGGAACGTTTTAGTCACTCACAGATGGAACAGGTATTTCTGCCACGACTTCTGCTCTGGGCAGTGCAAGTCTGGAGTTTTTTTAGTGCCAATCTGCTGTTTTACAGTCAAACTTCCCAAACACAGGGGGAACGTCCCAGGATAATTTTACATAATTTCTGTTTGACTGGACCGTTTGTTTTTAAATAAAGAATAAAATTATTCTGATCTAATTTTCATCTATGGAAAACTCTTTCTTTGCTTTCAAATGGTTCAATTAGATTTTTTCCCCCTTCATTTCAACATGAAGATGTGATTTGGGAAGACACTGAAACCCCTTTGTGTTTTTGGATTCCTTTCCCACATGTGGCCAGTGGCCTTGGGATCTGTGTAGAAGCCTCTGGTCTCGCTTTAATTCATGTCACAGGAATCCAGAGGGTTGGGATTGTGTTGTTTGGGGATGTGATGTCCCAAATATCAAACTGTGGGTTCCCCTGTGACCACAACTGTGGAAAAGGGAAGGGATTTGTGTGCCTGGATCTCTGGGACACACGGAGCCTTCTGTGCCATGAGCTCATTTCTGGCATGAACGACACGTAGAACCGGCACCAGCAACGAACACAAACAGATTCTGAGACAAATCAGCAACCCCCCCCCCCTAAAATATATATTAACAACTCTCACCGAAAAACAACCATCAGGAACCCAAGGAAAACTACTGGAAACCCAAGAGGCAAAGTGTCACATGAAGAAAATTCTCACCCTCAGCTTGAACAGACAGAGCAAGTGCACAAATGTCACAGGAAAAATATTTTTCCAGCTCCTGATGAACCCACATGAGAATCCCTCACCCTTCAAGGGGCCTGGTGATGTGGGAGTTCATTCCACGCCGTGCAGAGTTTTGAAAGCTGAGCACTGACCATGCAAAACTAACCCCTTTCATCCACCCCTTCTCCCCAACCAAATTTTACAGACCAGAGCAAATTAGCTGGAATGTTTAATGAACCTTTTGATATTCATACTTCTTCAGCTGGTAAATAATTTCATTCTGCACGCTGAGGACGTTCAGGGTGCGAGCACGGAGATTTTTTCCTCTTGGGAGAGGGTAAGTTGGCTTAGCTAAATTAAGAAATTACCTCCCCCTGAAATTCGAAACACTTCAAAAATGCAGTTGTCTGAGTTGCCCAAGATTCTCTGTGTTTCAGTGTGAAACACTATTAAATGTTATTTGTCTTTCTGTAGCTCCCACAGACCATAACTGGGGTTAGGTTGGGGTTGCAGGGAGGGGAAAAAAAACGTGGACAAAGGATGGCAGGAGGACAAGAGGTTGGGAATTCATTTTTTACACGGGAAATAAAATCTGGATGTTCTGACTCCCAGGTGGCTGCTGGACCCACTGGTTGCTCTTCCATGGATTATTGTGCCAAAAGAAAGGAGTGATTTGGTCGGATTCCCTCGCACCTTGTGAGGTGTGCTGCGTAATTCCTACGTGGAATCTCAAACTCCTGGTTAGGTGAGAACAGACCTTTGTGAGAGACATCCCTCTGCTAAATATCACCTGCAGCTCCAGCACATTAGTCAGGTAATTGCTCAGCCTGCCCCTCTTCCTTCGGCACTCTCCTCCGTGCCTAAAGATTCCCATTTCATGCTTCAGAAATCCCGGAGAGAACAAGCTCTTGGGTTTGCTGGACAACTCCAGAGCTGTTAGAATTGGTAACAAGGCAGAGCTCCCTCTGCTATCCAGCACAAAAAGCCTTGTCTGGCAAATTCCAAGAGGTTTGGAATCGCAGGTGCCCTTTGGTTTAATGGATGTTATCTAAACAGCACAAGGGGCAAGTCAACACCTGAATAACCTTCTCCACAATGCAAAATAGAAACTGTGCCTTGGCACAGCCACGAACAACAGACTTGGATGTGAAGCCTTCAGAAACACACAAGCCCCAAGAGCTGGAGAGCAGGGACAGGAGCCCAGGGCATGGCCTGGAGTTGGGTCAGGACAGGGTCAGGTTGGATCTCAGGGAAAGGTTCTTCCCCCAGAGGGTGGCTGGTCACAGAACAGGCTGCCCAGGGTTTGGTCACATTCCCAAGGCTGCCAGAGCTCCAGGAGGGTTGGGATGATCCTCTCAGGCACATGGGGTGACCTTTGGGACGATCCTATGGGTTGGACTCAATGATCCTTGTGCGTCCTTTCCAACCCAGACATTCAATGATTCTGAGAAAATCATTAAAAATGTGGTTGATTCCCCACTCCTCCTGAATTTGGGGTGGGATCACCCATCCCACAGCAGCGGGGACCGATATTCCCTTCGTACCCACCACCAACCTTCCTCTCCCGATGATTATCAAGGACCCCCGGATGTCAATTTTAACCCCGAGGTCTCGGTGGGGAGAAACCCCACCGGCATATTCAACCTTTGGGATATTCAACCTTTGGGATATTCAACCCTTGGGATATTCAACCCTTGGGCTCCAACCGGCAGCGGGAGGAGCCGAGCCCCGTTCTGGGAATGCCGGGGCTGCCCCGGGTCACGTAGCCACGGTTCCACTCCCCACTGCGAGGGGCCCCAGCTCTGGATGTTTGGATGTTTGGAGCGGCTTTAGCGGCACAGTGGGAGCTGGGAAGGCCTTCCCAGCCCTTTGTGATGGATACGCTTTTCGGTCCGATGCTGCCAGGGCTATCCCTATTGGAAATGCCACCAGAACACAGGAGGGATTTTCCACTCCCTTCTCAGCCATTATCTTATCTGTCGGTATTGTCCCGGTTGGGATTGGGCTCGGGGACAGCTCGAGGACAGCTGACACATACACAGGCACCGCTCAAGGAGCTCCAGCCTTGAACGTCAGGGCTGGGCCGGGACTGGGTGATTTAAGGGCTTTGTGTCCCAGGGATCTGCTGATGTTCCTGGGAAAAGCTTTTAAAAGTGGGATGCATTCCCTCCACCTGCTTGATGGCGCCAAGGTTGTGTCTTGGATCCCACGTTTAAGACGAGCCTCGTGGGTCTCTCCCAATTGGGAATATTGTCTCTGCTTAAACCAGCAGGGCCTGAGTGTTCCCTGTGTTCCCACAAAAAAACCTTCCCCTGGTGTTGGTTATTGAGGATTTTTCCTTGTGTTGACGATTCCATGGGAGTTTTGTTGTGCCATGGAAGTGTCTGATCCACAAACAAATAAAGCAAAACCCACCACGAACAGACAAAGCAAAACCCACCACGGGCAAACTTCAACATCTGGGTCTAAACCCTTCAGTCTTAGTTTGAGTTAAACTCACTACAACCGTCCATGGAAGGTCTTAAAAGTCCTGGAGGAACAACCCAGACTTTCCTTTATGCAATCTAATATTTATATTATTTTACATTCTTGCAGAATATCACTTGGATCCACTTCATCCCCAGAACTAAAGAGTTTCCCTTCCACAATCTCGAAATTCCATCAAAAACATCCAAACCCTCAGATCGGGCGGGTAATTTTATAGATTAAAAAAAAAAATTAACTGGTATTTATAATTCTATAGATTTTTAGCAGAGAAATAATATTTAGATTTAAAATATTGCCTTAGTCCGCAGCACGAGAACAATTCCTTATCATTTCTTACCAACTTTAACAAGACCTGAGGGGGTTTTCTTTATGTTTTAACCCTTTCTAAACACTCGACCTTCAAAAGTTTTTGTTGATGGCACTTCAGATACTTCCCAAACCTGCACAATGTCACCCTCTGCTGACGCATTCAAAGAGAAGTTTCTTATAACAAAAGAGATAAATTGTCTATTTAATCCACCTATTTAACACCTCTTGATGTTGGATATATCCCAATGGAAACGTGGGTTCCAATGGGAATCTTCCCCAGGGCCAATTGGCCGATTGATGTTCAAATATTCCATTTTTTTTTCATTAAAAATAGTTATTTTCTATGTGGGATGAAACTGTGCAGAACCAGAAGTTCAGTTGTTGTCTGAGACAACTCGAGCCTGGAAATCTGGGCTGGAAAAAGTCTCCCAAGAACCAAGAGAAATCAATATTTAAAAGGTGTTTGGATGCATAAAGAGAAGGGGAAAAAAACCTCCGACAAATTTTTTTGCCGGCAAAATTCTGCCATGAATACTGCAAGACCATCTAAATAAGGTCATGAATCACCGATTTTTTTACCATCAGAAAATCTTTTATATTCATGAAACAAGGCCTGAGTCTCCTTGCTGACCTTCATCCCTCCTCAGCTCATCACACAGACGTGGCCATTGAATTATTTGCCTTTTAAAAGCCCCGATTCAGCCCTTTCTAAGCCCTGGTTCATAAGTTTTAGAGTTGAAAATGATGTTCAACTGCTTTCATTTGTGTTCAACATTCAAGACAAACTTAAATCAAGCACCATAAATGAGTTACCAGTAAAGGTCCACACCTAAATAAAGGTGGGGAGAAACCTGATTAAGGCTAAAAATCTATTTACTAATAATATATGAACCTTCTTCCATGCTCATCACTCTGTGTGTGAGACCTAAAGGATGGAGAATTAAAAGAGGGCAAAAGGGATAAATATAAATTACAGTTCTGTAATTTGTAATTTATATAAATATAAATTACNATTCTGAGCTGGAAGGGAACCACAAGGATCACCGAGTCCAACCCTTAAACACCCCCACCGTTCCCTGGTGGGAACCAAACCCCATCTCCCACGTGAGAGGCAGGAACACTCACCACTCGACTAAAGTGGATTTTCAAAGTCGCAGCAAAGGAGGATTTTATTCCTAACCCTCAACTTCCCCTGAAACAAACCCAACATCAACTCAGCCGCTCTTCCTCTATTATTATTTTTGTTGGAGAGCGGCTCCCCCAGCCCCTCCCTCCCTCCGGATCTGCCGCTAATCAGCCTCGTGTAAGTTTGTTGTACACCTGCCAAATTTGGGGACAGGACCCGCTACCAGCTCGGGGGGGTCGCTGGTTTTCCTGGGCAAGAGGGTCCTGCCAGGAGCGAGGCACCACCTGGAAACTGGGGCTGGAAACTGGGAGAGGGGCTGTGGGGAGGAGAGGGATGGAGGAGAAGGATGGAAGGAGCAGCAGCCGGCGAGGAATGTCCTTGGAGAGGTTTAAAAGGCGAGCGCAGCCCCTGGGATGTGCTCTGGGGAGAGAGGGGGAGGCTGAAGGTCCTGCAGGATTTACTGAGGGCTGCTTTTATTGCACAGCACACGTTTGGGCTGTGCTGCTGCCCAGGGCTGGAAATACATAAAGATAAAAAATAAATAAGATACGTATTTGGTGTGTCATGGCACCAGAGCTGCACTGACTGCCCCTTTTCAAAGTCCCCTTTCCAACCCAGACCGTTCCATGATCCTGACAGAGAAGCCAAGGCCACTTTGATTAACTACCCACTCCTGGGTTGTCCACCTGCCCATTTTAGGACTGCCTTGACTAATTAATTGTTGAAATTGGGGCTGACTGACCCTGTCACAGCCACTCTGACTTTAAAGCTCACCCAATTCCACTGCCTGCCACGGGCAGGGACACCTCCCGCTGTCTCAGGTGGCCTTGGACACTTCCAGGGAAATGTTTCCAGGGTGCCCAGAGAAGCTGTGGCTGCCCCATCCCTGGGAGTGTCCAAGGCCAGGTTGGAGCAACTTGGGATAGTGGGAGGTGTCCCTGCCCATGGCAAAGGGGTGGAAGTGAATGATCTAAGGTCCCTTCCAACCCAAACCATTCCATGACTCCATGAAAGACGCAGGAGAGAAGAGGATGGGGGTGTTGGGGGCAGCAAGGACAGGCTGTGAAAATCGGGGTAGATTCCGCAGGTCCTTCTGCAGAAAGAGGAGGATTTTGATGCCTCACGAAGAGGGATGTTCGCACAAGGGCTTGGGGAGAAGAGGGATTTTAGCAGAATAACCAAAAAGTCGGGGAGGAATAAACTCAACAGCAAGAGAAAAAAAAAATAGAAGACTTAGTAGGTCATCCTGCACACATCAGTCAGCATAGGGCTCTTCGTGCCAGCAGGAATTTTTCCTCTGAAAGTTGATAGTTCAGTTTAAGTCCCAGCACTTTCTCTGGTGTCCAAATGCCACAAGAGCGGGAAATCCAGCGCTAAGTCCCAAAAAATCTTTCTTCTTTCTTTTTTTATTCTTTTCCCCCTCCTGTCCCTATTCCTTTTGACTCAGACAAAACTCCCTCTGAAGTGGAGTGGCCCAAAAAAACCACGAGGGCATTTACCCCGAGCTCAATTCACATGTCACTGGGGGTAAATCTCCAGAATGCCAGCTGGCTCTTGCTTGAGTGAGCACCCCTTGCCCTCCAGTAAAACCTCAACTGGGCCCAACGGTGAAGGGACAAGCCTGATACGGGAAAAAAATAAATAAAAATGGGGGCTCAGAGCATCAGAGGTTTTTATTTAATTAAAGCTGAGCCGTTCAGCATCTGTGCTGCAAGCGTGGATGGCAGCGCAGTCCCCGGGGATCGGCCGCTCGCAGATATCGTGGTAATAATGCCGGGCAAGCGGCTTTCTCCATAAATTGCACCAACCAAGACAACCCAGTTCGTGTCACAGCATCGTGATATGGTCTGTTGAGCTGCCTGCAGACAGCTTTAATTGTAATTTATGGGGGCTGAGTGCCTGATAGGGAACTGGTTGGAAAATCTGTGGCAATGAGCCGGGTTAGGATAGTCACAAATATCTCCTGCGGGCTGCGGGGAACTGAGTGAGATGTCCTCGATTTCCACCCCCCGCCCCCAACTATACAGGAAGGACCTTGTGGTTATTTCTCCCAGCTTAACCAGTACAGGACATATGAAAACAGAACAAAGCCAAAAAAAATCCCCACTGGACGAGAGGAGGAGGAGGGTGATGGGGTGGGGGGAAAAGTTACGGAAAACTCAATGAAGGCAACAGCCGTTTCTTCCCGCCTCAGGTCTGATTCAATCAGGTCTTTCAAAAGAAACTCCTGTCACCACAAACTGCCTTTTCATGCCGGATTCCTCCAGCTCCCCCTCTCTGCCCCATCCCGGCGACTTCCAACAGCACCGATCAATCTCCAAGCGACACCCAGCTCGCCCCCCCTCCCCTTCCTCCTCCTCCTCCTCCTCCTTCTCCCAGCTGCCTCCAGCCACCGCCGTTCCCAAGCAAAAGGCAGCTTCACCCAGGAAGGTGGTGGAAAAAATGTGGACAAATTTCTGATTTGCAACACTCTGGGAATGGGTTTATTGCCATTGTTTGAGTGCAAATGTATAAATAAAGCAAAACGAAGATTCCGGGGTGAGTCCGATGAAAAGCAGAAAACAAGAAATTTTATGGCCATAAGTGGCGTGGGCTAATGGTGATTTTTGAGGCACTGGACCATGGTAGTTACTTAGCTAAATGATTGCTGTGAAACCGGGCAAGAGGCTTATTTCTTAATTACTGTTACATATTATGTCAAGCTGACACTTCAAGGCGCTGATAAAGTTGGCCAAGTAAAAACAACAAAAAAAACCCCAAACCAACAACCAAACCCAAGAAACAACCAACCCCAACCAAAGCACTGCCACAGCAAGAGGGTATTTTTAAAGCCTGGTACGTGGGGGGGGCAAGGCTGGTGCTGAGAAAAGGCGAGGTTGCCCCCCCCCCCCCCAAAAAAAAAGAGGTGCAGTGGGTTCATGGTGTCCTTAATCAAGACCCACGGGCTGGGACAGGCTGGGTAAAGCCCTGGGAAGCTGGCGGTGCTTCAGCTGGCAGAGCACGGAGCCTGGAGGGGACTGGAAGGAGCCAAGAGGGCTGGTGGCACTGGGGCCAGAGGAAAGGGACAGTCCTGCTGTCCAGCCACGCGGAAAGAGCGAGAGGGGGATTTTCCTCTGGGCTACCTGGAGCCAGCCCAGTGTTTTCCGGATCAAATTGCCGTAACTGGGAGCAAAATTCATCCCCAGGGAGGGACACGCATGGAATGAGGGATGTCCCTTTCTCAGTGTGGCTTCTTGTGGCTACGGAGTTGACTTGGCTTATCCCAAAGTCCTGCCAGGATGGGAACTCCCTCCTTCCTCTGTACATGCAGATATTTGGATTTTTTTGGGATTCTGTCTCCCTGTGTGCCCTCAGAGCAGTCCCTGGGATGTCTCTTAATCATTTAACTGGGTGTGACATCAGGAATAACGAGGGGACAAGAGCGATCCAGCTGCTCATTCCCTCTTCCCAGAGCTATTTATCCATCATCCACGTTTTAATCATCCCAGATGTAAAAATCCCCCTTGGAAGTATCTCCAATAGACATCCCATGGGCTTGGAGTCCCACAGGCTGCACTTGTTACTTCACCCACTAAATATTCCCAAAACATTCCCAAAATATTGGTCTCTCCCTTGCTTTTTACCTGTACATGCAGATATTTGGATCCTGCACTAAAATCTTATAACCTGAACCTGGAGTTTTGTCCATGTGGTTTTTGGGTTTTTTTCCAGTTTAAACCAGTGAACTCTGGGAAATGACACCTTTGCAATGGTATAAATTGACTTAATAATGGACTCAGTAATAAAAAGGACAGGAGGATATCCCAAAGGATATCGAGTTTGGAGAGCTGGACAGAGCAGCCTCACCCTGTCCTACCTCATCCCTGGGTTTAATTTGATTTAATCAGCCAAATCAACACCTCCATCTTCACCCTTCAATTTCTGCCAGGCAAAATCCAAATATATTCGATTTACACTTAGGTCAGTCTGGCTCTGTGTAATCTGATTATAACTTACATTTAAATTATAAAACAACCACACACCTCCCCTGTGCAGGAATGCTAATGGCAAAATATATTCACAGCTTATTTAATAACATACACACACCCCCCCAAACAGCATAATTGCAACAAGAAAGCTCATCCTGAGGTGTTGAAAAAAAATGGATGGAAAACAAAAATTCCTCGCTGGGGCTCCTTGTCAGCCTGAGAAATTTCATTCCCTTGGAATTAGTTTCTGTCCTCAAAACTCTTGTGAACAAATGTAATTATTTGTCAGATCGAGGCGTTTGCTTTTGCAATTAACTGGCCCAAAAATCCACTGGTCTCCCACTGATGTTGGAGAACAAATAAGGGCACCTTTTCAAAACTTTGGGGAAAGGAAAAAACAAACAAAAAAAAAAAAAAAAAAAGAAGAGAAAAAATTCAGGCTGGTTTTTTTTTTTTTTTTCCCCCCCTCCTTCTTCTTTCCTTTCAGCTCTTTGGAATAATTTGCCTCCAAGAGCCCTGGATTTGCTCCAGTATTTTTTTGAGGTAAGGAAACATGCAGAGGTTTAATTCTTTGCCTCCATCAGGTTCAGGTTACATGTTGGGGGTATAAAATTATAAACAAATGGGCGGCATTTCCATTTCTGAAAGGGTTTCCAGCCCCCCTCACCCCTCTGGAAGGGACATCACAGGCGCAGCCGCCCGTGTAAGGGGACCCAGGTGGCTGCACCTCCAAACCAACACATCCTTTTTCTACCCTTTCCCAAACTGCTGCTCCCTCCTTCCTTCCTCTCCCTGGATCCAATCCAACCTCAAATCCACACTGTCACAGGATCACAGGATAGATAAGGCTGGAAAGGACCTTGAAGATCATCCAGTCCAACCTACAATCCAACTAACCCAACATTGACATCTATCATCAACACCTTGTCCAGCCTCCCCTTTGACACCTCCAGGGTTGGCGACTCAACCCCCTCTGTGGGCAACCCATTCCACACCCGGATCACTCTGTCAGTGAAAAACCTTTTCCTGATGTCAAGTCTGAACTTTCCCTGCTGAAGCTTCAGACTGTGATCTCTCGTTGTCCCCAGAGACCGAGGAGAACAGACCAGCCCCTGCCTGACTCCAACCTCATTTTAGGTCGTTACAAACAGAGATAAGGTCACCCCTGAGCCTCCTCTTCTCCAGGCTAAACAGCCCCAGCTCCTTCAGCCTCTCCTCACAGGGCTGATCTTCCAGCCCCTTCACCATCCTATTGCCCTTCTCTGAACTTGTTTCAGCCCCTCGACATCTTTCTTGAGCTGAGGGCCCCAGAATTGGCTCCAACACTCGAGGTGTGTCTGACCAGTGCCCAGTACAGGGGAAGGAGAACCTCTCTTGCCCTACTGGCCACTCCATTCCTGATGGTGGCCAGGATGCCGTTGGCCCTTTTGGCTGCCTGGGCACACTGCTGGCTCCTGGGGAGTTTGCTGTCAACTTACACCCCCAAATCTCTTTCCACCTCGCCACTCTCCAAGCATTCCGTTCCCAGCCTATAGTTCTGCTTGGGGTTATTATGACCAAAATGCAGAACCCGACATTTAGACTTATTAAATTTCCTTCTATTGGAATCTGCCCATCTCCCCAGGTATCTCTGTAGAATTCCTCTTTTTAAACCTCCCATGGGAGTGAAACTCTGCTCCACACCCTGGGAGCGCTGATTTCCAGCTGACTCAATGATCCCCTTTTCAACTGGTCGCCTTTCCAGGAGGTGGAAGTGGAAGAATCTTCCCTTTCCTCTCCGTGTTTCTTACTGTGACCAGCCTCACGTGCGTAACATTAAATATGGACATAAGTAATTACAGATTTGGGACCTGAGACAATAAGGACTGAATTTCCAGTGGCTCAATCCCGGCCTCCAGAAGTGCCTGGCTTAAATTGGGAGATGTGGTTAGGAACGGTCACGTTTTCCTGTGCCCCAGAGCTCTGAAATCATACACACAAATGTATTTTTCCATGCACCAAGCAAAAGTTTCTGGGCAATGAAACCCAGACCAGAAATGTGTGGCTACGGTGGGGGGTGAAGGAGCTGATCCAAGGAGGAATCTCCTCTGGAATATCCTGGGGTTTAATGTGTTTCTCAATCCTTCTCCTGAGGTTTCTGAGATTTGTCAGCACGGACAATTCCTTCAAAACACAAATGAGATTCCTTAGATGTTCTTCCCGACACAATTGGGCCGAGAAGGGGAAATAATTTGCCAAATAATCAGGGTGCTACACCCAGGTGTGGATTAAAAACCAGCAGGTCAGAGGTTGTGGATCCCACATCCCAAATACCCGAAGCTGCTCCTCAAACCATCAGCGATGGACTCGATTTACAGAACTGCCCCTCCCGAGTGAAGCCATTGCAGGTTTTTGGGGGGGTCCCTTTGACCCAGGGAGTCGGGTGATGATTTAGGAAGGGGGGAGAATTCCAGGAGACACAAATTCACTTCCCTCTGATTGCTCCCAGTGGGACACGAAATGCCACCTCCAGCCTGTCCTTTCATTCCTTTCCCCATTAAAACCCCCATTTTATCGTCCTTTTTCTGGGGTTAAGTGGCCCCAAAATCCACGAAGGACAAAACACACATTCCCAGATTTCCCAGCTTGGTCACGTTTCAATGTGACCTTTTAAAACATTTGTTTCTTTCCTGCTTCAAAATACAAAATGAGTGGAATAAACCAAGGAACTTCCATTCAGTGCTTGCTCACAAATGAAGAAGAAACCCACCCACAACATTCAGAAGTGCTCACTTTAAATATATATATATTTTATATATTTTTTTTTGGTTAAGTGTGATGTTGCCTGTAGCTCTTTATGGCACTTTCAAAGCATCAAATCTCAGATTTGTTACATTGAACCCAGAAAGCTTCAAGAAGTTTTTTATTAATAAATTAAAATTATTTTAAAAAAAGAGAGAGAAGATACCAAAAGCTATGAAGTGCTATTTTTCAGATGGGAATTCGATTCGATTTCAGTGGGTTAATGCAAATATTTCTCCTCCTCCTCCTCCTTCCCCCCTGCACCCCCAGCAGAGGTTCCAGACAGAAGGTGGAGGAAAAACAAATACGACATAAATTGCCTTGGTAAACAAGTAAATAGTGTCACTTCACTCTTCCCCCCGGGATTCCTCCCTGGAACTCTGGAATTGCTTTATGGCCGAAGGGCCCCCTCCCTGCAAACAGAGGTGAGACCTCAAAAGCCATTGTCTCGTTAGTTAATTAATTAAGGTAATATTGAGTCGAGCTTGGCTTCCAAGTGTGAGGAACCCAGCTGGGGGCAGCAGCCCCTTGTTTGATGCCATGAATCCAAAGGAATGAGCTCCAGGCCCTGCATTAAAACCCCCCCAAATCCTTTCAAACTCCTCCGGGAAGGACCTGAGCCCCTCTTTGGGGAATTTTCCAGCGAGGTCCCGCCTCCTTCCGACAAACCCAAGGGGTCGCTTGGCATTTTCTCCCAATTTTTGCGACTCTTGGCTTTTCGAGCAGCAGCCAAGGGGAGGCTGGTTGAGTTTTGCAGAGCTGATTCCTTTCCTGAAATGCTTCTTTAGCAAGGCCTGTCCCAATCCCTAGAAATAAATGCATTGGCCAATTCTCCTTACACAGGGAATCCTCTCACGGACACGGCCTGGGATGACTCAAGTTGGATAAAGTCACCCACAAATGTGAAAAAAAAAAAAAAAGCCTTTTGCAGGTCTGAGCCAGAAATGTGTTTGACTCCCAAGTATTGTCTGGTGGTTTGCTCCAAGAGGTGATTTGCCTCTAAAGGAAATTAAAAAAAGAAAAAAAGAAGCCAAATCTCCGGGGCCGTGTTCAATCTTGGAGTAAAACTCCTGGGGACACCACGGGAATTTTCCTGCCTAAACCCACCAGGTTTTGAAGAGAATAAAAAAAAAAAAATAAAGAACACAACCAACAAGCTGTGGATGGGGCTCTGCTTAGGAATTTTTTACACGAGGTTCCAGTCCTGGCTTTGCTGCTGATACTCCACGTGAACCTGGGCAAGCTGCTTCGCTTGGGTTATCCCTAATAAAATATCCCTCTATTCCCTGGCTGGCAGCTGGCTCTGCCTGGGCATCCCTCGCCTTCCCACCACAAATCCCAGCTCCAAAACCCAAATAAATAATATCCACCCCTCCAACTCCGTCCACCAATCCCCACCCTCATGCCACAGGCTCCTTGGGAATAAACACGGATCTCTTCCTTTGGATCTCCTTTTAAAACGGGAACTAACAAAGCCAAGAGTGGGGGGGATTCCACGCCTGGGAATCTCCCCACTTTCGTGCAGCTAAACCTGTGTTTTCTCCCCTCATTCCCACGTGCTGAATATTCACCCAACTGCCACTGGGTTCGGTCTGGTTTCGTTTGGGATCTTCTCGGAGGGGGGAAAGGTTGGCTCTGCTCGGGATGTGACGCCGAGTTCCAGGCGCTCCAGCGCCGCTGGATAAATAACAGGGATCATAAATAGCTGACAACACCTGCTGGCTCGGGATCAGCAACAAGTGATAATCCTAAAGCAGCTAAATGGAACTTTGGGATTGCAGGGATTGGCCTGGTTCACTGGCTCCTTGCTTTGATTACATGTGTGTGTGTTTTCACCGTTTTATTTATTTATTTTTTCCCCTCAGGGAACCACTACGGGAATGGGAATGACCCAAAATCTGTTGGTCTTTCATCACATCAGCTCCTCATCTGTTTCCTTTTTTCCACCCCTCTCCCCAACTCCATTTAAGAGGCTCTAAGGGAAAATGTACCTTTTGGAGACCCCGAAAGGAAATAATCAAAATATCCCTACACTGGTGGGGCTGGGAGGGGTCCCTTGTCCTGCAAGATTCCAGGTCCATCGGTCGTTGGGGTCACTCATAAAATCAAACATTGATGCCTTTGCTTGAAGGGTCAGTGGTTTAATTAATTCTATCTAACGTGGGACCAAATTGTCACATTTTTCCAAAACTGAGGGTCCAAATTGTCACATTTCTCCAAAACTGAGGGTCCAAATTGTCACACTTCTCCAAAACTGAGGATCCAAATTGTCACATTTCTCCAAAACTGAGGGTCCAAATTGTCACACTTCTCCAAAACTGAGGATCCAAATTGTCACACTTCTCCAAAACTGAGGGTTTGGGCACAGGTTTGTTCCAGAGGCAACGAGACACTGTCACCACCACTCCAAACCCCAGCTGAGGACGGAGTTTTCCTTCAGGATATTAAAGTCCACCTTGGGTTTCCAAAGAACTAAACCGGTACAACTGTCACCAAACCCACATTCCAAAAAAAAAAATCCACTGCCCTACCTGATTAAGCAGCTATTTCCCTAACTGGAAAACGTTTTGTTTGGAGGGGGTTTTTCCCCCCTTTTTACTCGGTGTTTTTCTCCTCCCTGCTGCTGTTTTGCCTTGTTTTTATTATTAAATAGATTGGTTTTGCCCCTTGCGGCTCCGTCCCCATTCAGGTCACCTCTCCAGGAGCTCGTGTCCTTTGGAAAGCTCTAAGTGCAGGTTAGGAGGGGTCAGAAGTCACGTAACCCCCTTGAGGGGACTTGGGCTTTAGCCAGCCATGAAATAGCAACTCTTCCGCTGCCGAGGGAAAAGGTGAGGCTGG
>WEKX01022708.1:21334-39102 GCA_013390025.1 Pitta sordida | reverse complement strand
ATTTGCCTCAAACCTTGACACACAGCTTTACTGAATCTTAAAACATGCCATAACATTACCTACAAGCAATGAAAATCAAGTACGTCTAGACTGTACCACTACAGATACCACAGATAAAACTCCATATCACTGGCAGAGATCACTTGCTGTCATAAACTTACTCCTTTCAAAGGGTCTCTGCCATCATCAGAAAAAAACATGCAGATAAGTCCACTCTAGTTGGTAACTGAAAATCATTTATTTAAGGTAACAGCTCAGTAGTATTTTGAGAAAAGATGAAGGAAATTTTAAAAAACAATGTTAACTTAATTGATCATGGATGGCTGTTGCTTGTAACAACCAGATAACAGGAATCCAAATTACACAACTTTCAGTTGCTATCAATGCCAGATTAGAAACTGAGCTGAAAAAAACCATACGAACAATGAGTCCAGAGCCTACACACAACAATCTCCTACCAGCACATGGAAGATGCAGGAGGAGAACACATTAGGTTCCAAGATGACTGTCAGAGTCACCTGAAATTTTTAAGACCAAATTTGAAACACTGGAGTTGACTTTCGTAAGTCGACATTCAAGAATAGGGAGACAAGCACTCTCATATTTAAGAACCCAGATGACTCTTGATAGCTACTAGCAGTAAGGCAGATTAAGTTAGCTGTAAAATCACCAGTAACTGTTACGAGAGAGAAGAGGAAAATGACTAGGAAAATGAAACAAAGATCCTTACAGAAATTGAGAGATTAGTATGAGATTAGCAAATGAGAAATGAAAGTGAAAATTGAGCAGAGGAGCAAAATTAATCAGATTTTTTCACAAAGCCAATTAGAATAATTACATTGGGTTTGCTTGGACAATTTCATTTGGAGGTGGGGAAAAGGATATATCCTAGTTTCATGTAGAGCTGTTATGGGAAAAGTACAATTCCTGTAAAAGCAGAAAAGGTTACAACTTTCCCTTCCAGTCATCACTGCCTAATTTCACATAGAGGCTCCAGGAGCAGCACTCATAGACATCAGCTCCAAACTCTCAGTGTATGCATCTGTTAGACTCATAAAGGGAGCTATACAGTCAGGTCTCCTATATCACAGACCCGCACTCTTAATTGAGTTCCGTGAAGCCCTACTTCCACGTTGAATGGCAGCTCATTAATATGCAAATTTGCTCCACACTCTCACATGGCCACCCAGCGCTGTTTCGGCACTGTGTTGCTGTGTATCAGTGTTTTTGTTGGCCCCTCCTAGAGCCCACAGCCATAACACACTGGGAAAAAACCCTTTTTGGATCAGCCAGGGACACAGTTTCATGACTGCACCATGGCGGCTCCGAGGGAGTGGCCCCGCCGCCACCGCTGCTGCCGCCGCTGCCACCACAGCAGGTTGCGCGTGCACAGTTGCAAAAAAGGACCTCCTTTATCGCTAAAAAATCATGCCGCTAAGATCTGAAGCTGCAATATGGGGGATGCGAAATGCAAGAGGGCCGACCGTACTGCAAATCCATTTTTTATTATACTGCCTGAAAGTTAGCAAATCCAGTTTCAGATCAGAGGCAGTGAGAAATCCACTACCATTTATTACTGCAACTTTAATGAAAAGGTAGAGAATATGATTTTCAGCTAATTGGCCTGTTTTGGACACTGTTGGGGCTGTTTTCAAAGAAAAATGAAAGAGAGACCGTTAAGAGAAAACACCAACCCTAATAAGAGAAATATGTATACACTTATATACATATATATGTAATATCTATATAGTCATATATGTATTTATTGGAATGTATGAAAAAGGTATGTGCATGAATCAAACTAACACTGGCAAACAACAGAAAATATCCCAACCACCCCCCAAAACCACCCGCACAAAACAGATTATCCCTCACTGAAATACAATACCCAAAAGTAAAGTCCCAACAATGGCAGGGAAGGGCCCCAGCAAGGAGTGACAGATGATGCAGCTGGGAGAAGACGGCAGCAGGAGCAGGATGCACCTGGGAGAAGATGGCAGCAGGAGCGGGATGCAGTAGGGCAGCAGGTGATTCTGGCAAGGGCAAGAGAGACTGGTCCCTTTCATGCTGTAGCTTTTAAAGGCTCTTCAGTTCCTCCCCAGTAGTGCCCCCCCCAGTCCAATGGGATAAGGCTCTGAGCTGTCAATAGCATCTCTCTCTCTGGAAGAGCCGGCAGGTAAGGGGCTCTCTTCAGCATTCTTGGAGCCTGGAAAAACCTTAACTTTGCAACACTGCAACACCCCGTGCACTTATGGCGGGGGGGAGGCAGGGGCAAGGACTGGGGCAGGGACCGAGTCAGGGCTCTAAACGCCACTGCAAGCTGCCAGTGCGGGACTGCCGCCCTCCCAGCACACAGCTTGCCTCACTTTCGTGAGGCAGGCTCCCCATTCAGGGACCGGGGGCACGGTGCTGCCATCGCAAGCCCTCCTCCCCGCAGGGTGGGGTGAGTCCCGCCCCACAGGCACTGTCACCACCTCTCGGCAGAGCAGAATCAAACTGCACATGCGTGAGGCAGCTGGGCTCGCAGACAGCTAAATCATATTTGCGAAAAAATTGCTTCTCAAATGGGCGAGGTCGTGAAGGAGAAGTCGCGATACAGAGAGGATTCACTGTATATACCTGACTTTCAGAATCTGAATCTGAAATATTGTGTGTAGGTCTGGGCTCCCCAGTACAAGACAGATATGAAAAACTGGAGCTAGTCCAGGAAAGGGACTGGAAGATGACTAAGTGGTTGGAGCATGTGTTGTAGATTTGATTATAAGGAGTAAATGAGACAGGAGTGGACATAATTAAAAATAAAGGAAATGCTACTTAGACACAAGAAACATTTTTACCATAAGAGCGATTGAACAATGAAATAGATGGTCCAAAAAGGTTGTGGAGTCACCACCCTTGAAGGTATTCAAGATGGCGATCCTAAGCAATCTGCCCTAGTTGATGAATGTGTTAGACAATTTCCAGGGGTCATTTTGAACTTCAACCAGTCTGTGATTCTATATTAAAATATAAGTATCTGTTCCAATTATTTGTCCAGTAGCTACCGAACTTTTAGTAGTTAATCTAGCTGAAATTCTCAATGACAAAGCACATAAAGAACTACACTTTGTTTTAATATACTGCAGTAAAGAAAAAACATGACTTTGATTTTTCATATCTTCACATATAATTTTATACAGAAAGGACACAGTTACAAAGCTATAAACCAACAAATTATAAAGGAGAAGCAAGCTCAATTTCTTAATGTTTTCAATTGTTTAGTTTTTAGAATCTGCATCTTTCAGACCACATAACCTGTCTGCTTTAACTGCTTTATTTCCAGTAAAGTATGAAATATATTAGATACCAACATTTTGAATATTTGAAACACTTATCTCGTTTTCTGCAGCTGAATGAAAAGCTCAAATCCAGTTTTTTGTATCACACCAAAGTCCTAGAGGCCCCTGCAACTGATCTTACTTTAAAAACCTAACAACGTATTCACTCTATTTTCCTAAGTATCAAATTGTCTCCTTCTGCTTACAAGGTAAATGATTACAGTGCAAGTAAGCATGTCATACTTTGCTTCTGTTTTGAAGCTCTTCACTCAAAGAACTGTAAACAGACAACAATAAAGAAAAGAATATAACACCATCATGGGTGAAGGATTGAAATAATGACTTGGATTTATTGATTTAAAAAATAGAGAAAAAAAATAAAAATCTTTTTAAATTACAAGATTTTTCATAGTACTGAGAAATAATCTACATTGAAATCTGGAAATGATTCAACATCAGCGCTCTTAGTCTTCATAATCCGATGTGGCACAGACTCCATGAAACAACGAGTGATTCTTTTAACCTTTAAAGACATATGAACATACTATAGCTGTTGCAAAATAACAACTGATGGTTCTACTACTGTTAGGAGGCAATTATTATACCACCCATCAGCTGTAGCACAACAATTTTAAATGCCAGTAGCTCAGCTACCATGACCTCTCACCCATCATTCAATACACACACAACCTGACAGAGGGAGGCCATAGTGACAGAGAGGATTTTCTCAGCCTTTCCACTATGAAAGCAGGGTCTGCTTTTCTTCTTTCCTTGGGTACAATAAGAAATGGTATTTTGAAGGACTGCAGATAGCTACATCAGGATTGACCAGTCAATACTCCACAGAGCTGGACAGGAGCTGTGAGGAGGCATGTATAGGCTGCAGCCCTTATCATACATTGATACCTCAAGAAGAGGCAATACTTTACTCATTAAGAAAAGACCGCACATTAGATGTTATTTACTGCTTCTATTGAACAAGCAAAAATCACAGCTCCCAGCAAAGTGAAATAAAGTCCTGCCTACATATAGGTAACTAAGCTAGTGTTAGTGTGCATGGCTGCCAGCCACGGGCTATGTGGAAAAAACAGCAGTCCACCTATCCTCACAGCAATAAACTCTACTGAAAAAGAAAAAAAAATAAGGAAAGCTGGACAGCAAATGCATGAGCTGTGAGGTTACTGAACACTAAGTATATCAGCATCTTAAAGAATGAGTATAATATACAGAGAAGACTGAGCCACGAATATTTTGTAACTCTAAAAGAGACGATAACTTCACAAGAATAGTTGTCATGGGTTTGATAGTGATGCTCATCCGTAAAGGTACAGTGCTCCTCCACTTATTTGAGATCCATATTTTGCAAGATCCGAACAGTCGCGGTTGATTTTCTCGCAAGTTGTGCGACCTCGGCACATGCGCAGAACATACCGTGAAACCAGCAGCTTGTGAATATATAATGAGCTTATGAATATGTAATTGGTCCTGCCTGCCATCACCACCCACCAGACTTGCTGTACATCCTTGATTCTTACCATTTATGGGGAAGGGGAACCGCTACCACATCTGTGATGCCAGGAGCGCTGCTGCGTGGCTGGCACAAAGGCACCGGGGCCGTGCCAGCACTTCCAGGCACAGCGGCACTTCAGCAAACCAGGGGATGGTGGGGGACAGTTGCTGCTGCCAGTGACGACTCCAGAGTGGTGGTGGACGGGAGGTTTAATCCCCAGGCAGGCAGGAGCAGAGCCACTGACTTGGCACAGCACCTCAGCTCTGCCTGCACCGCCACAACATCAGGGACATAGTCCGGTGTGTCCCGATGCCAGTGGCGTAGGCTCCTGACGTCAGAGTCTGACCCCTAGTGGTGAGACTGGAACCCCTTCTCACTGCCCAAAATAAAAAGTTTCTTCAAGGCAGCAGGAGAGTATGTATGTGTATTGTGAGTATTTTGTACATAGATGTTTACTGCTGTCTTAGAAATACAGAAACAGTCGATACTGGACAGGCCAGGGGGTGTCCCTTCTAGGATATGTGGAGGGGAGGAGGTGTGGAGAGAGGGTAGGAGAGGGAAGGGAAGAATGCTGTGGGCTGGGGCAGCAGGTGCATGGACAAGAGGAGCTGCAGGCTGTTGCAGTGTGGGATCCATCTGCATCTGTCCTCTGGTGCTGCACCAGCTCCTCCAGCCCATCCGCCCCTGCCCCGCGCATCTCTGAGGAGCAGGAGCAGATCACAGAGAGCCACCAGCATTTTTCACCCTGTGCAACTGCCACTGGCCCATGCTTCTGTGGACAGTGCCGGGAGGACACAGGCAGGTGGACCCTGGCTACCGCCCGCCAGGGATGGGGCTAGTGGCAAGCCAGGGAGAAGCAGCAATGGTCTGGCTGCATGCAGCTGCCGGCATACGGAGGGCCTGCTTCCACAAGCCCAATCACGCTGAGGGGCAGTGGAGGAGAAGGAAATCAGCCAAAAAGCCCCCAAAAACCCAGTTTGCCTGGTGGCAAAAGCAGCACCATGCTTCTCAGAGCCAAAAATCTTTTGTGGCTTGATGAAGCCCAGTGGTGGTGCTAATGGATATGTAAATTAGATGCGAGCCGGGTGGCGAGGGGTTCCCATGGTTATTGTGCCTGGGACAGGCTGTCCACTGCCGGGAGGGACAGATGGGCACCCAGATAGATCCCAGTTCCACCACCGGCTCACCCAGCCAAAGCCACGGTCCGTGGGATGGGCTGCCCACTCCATCTCCTCCTCTGCAGCTGCGGTGTTCCCGCTGCCTGTTTGTCCACTTGGGTTGACTGGGGCCTAACAAAGCCCATGACATGATGGGCAGACATGCACCTTCCATCCTGAAAGCCTTGATATCGCCATGCTGCTGGTCTGCTCCCATTGCAGTGGCTTGCTCCAAAGGGGAAACCTCTCCCATGCCAAGCTGTTTTGCCTTCTGCCCTCCCTTCTGTTGTTATGGGTTAAAGGGTAGGTCAGAGCCACCAGCACTGCCAGGGACGTAGCTCTCCTGAAGGCGGCTGTAGCCCTCACATCTGTGAACACAGCTTAGTGTCCCATTGCTAGGCAGTGAACTGGGAGTGAATCTCTACAGCTGCCCTGACTCTGCACCCCAGCTCAGCTCTGCCTGCTCGCACTGCTCCCCCGCCAGAAAGTCAAAAGCTTTGCTTGGGGCTGTTGCAATTCCTGAAAAGAAAACCCAAACAAAACCCAAACAAAACACCTGCCACAAACAAAGCATGTAGTGCATGTCTCACAGCCTTGCTTGCACCACAGCCCTCTCCCAAGCGCTGGTTGGGTGCAGCGCAGCCGCCTTGAACAGTAGGGACTGTCCCAGCGTGTTCAGCTGTCACTCCCATCGTGGAGTGCCAGGGTACCCACGGCACTGCCCCGCCTAGCAGTGACTCCATTCCCCAAGCCTCCCCCAGCATCCTGCTCTGGAGCGGCATGCTGCCTCCACTGTGAACAGAAGAGACATACACCAGTAACCAGAAACCTCTATAAAACTCAGCACAGACACAGCAGGGAAAGGGCAGTGGCAGAACCCTCTGCACCCGCTCAGATCCGCGGGGGCGAGTGGGCGCTAGATTCAAGGCTCTCAGGTGTGCCAGCTGCTGCAGGGTTTCTCTACTTGGAAACACAGCTCCCTCACAGGAGCTGCAATTCCACAGCTGGGAAACAGTAAAAGGCGTTTCCTCCACTTTAATGAGGCACTACAGAGGGAGCCGCACTCTCAGGACTGCCCTCCAGACCTTATTAGTGGAGGGGGCATGGCAACAGGCGTGGCCTACTTGAATACTCAGGGTTTGCTACCTTCATGGATTCCAGAACTTGTGAGAATCCAGGCAGACCAATGGCCCGCGAGTTCTAGGGGTTGACTATATTATGAAAGAAGCAGTGTGGGAAAGTACTCTTTAAGCTCAGGGACAACATTTGCACTTCTCCTACAGCTACCCCAAGAGAAGTACACTAATTAATGGTGTACAACACAGGTGTACATGTCAGCATTTGGCTGGAAGTTTTTGACTGGAAGTTGGAAGGGTATTCCAGAATGTTTTCCAGTGTGAATAATGGGAAAAGAAGTTTTGTATAATTTCCAGAGGCATCTGTCAAAAATATTCAAAACTTCAATGATGTTGTTCAACCAAGTCATTGGTGTTATATAATGCATTCATATATACATGTGGCAGCAACTGATACTTCTAAATTCTGAAGTTTTAATAAAAATTGTGCAACCCAAAACTAAATTACATCACTCGAACTTAAGTTTTGTTCCTTTAAAAGTCAATGGAAAAAAGTTTTGCCTCACTAGTTTTGCCTTCTGTATGATGGTCAGTATTGCATAGGTTGTGTGAAATTTAAATTTTACCCAAAAGACACATTTTTTCAATGTGGTACTGTTTTTATTTGGAATCTGAATTAATATATGCTTAATTTAGCTTCTGGATGCACAATACGTTACTATCAGGAGCCTAATACAGTCGGGTCTCCTATACCACGGAACCGCGGTCTTATTTGGGTCCCGTGTAGCCCACCTTCTGCATTGACTGGCAGCTCATTAATATGCAAATTTGCCCCGCACCCTCACACGGCACCCCCGGCCCCCCGGCGCTGTTTTGGCACTCCCTTGCTATGTATTGGTGTTTGTGTCAGCACTTCCCAGTGCCTGCAGCCACCTTTTCTACTCAGCCAGGGACATTGGTGGGGGGAGCCGCCCGTGCCACTGTCCCAGCAGCCCAGAGCAGCCTCGAGGGGATGGGGCAGGGCCGGCACAGCCTGGAGCAGAGGGGTAGAGCAGGACTGGTGTGGCTCGGAGTGAAGGGGCAGAGCAGAGACGGGGCAGCCCAGAGTGCAGGGGCAGAACAGGGCTGGCACAGTCCAGAGTGGAAGGGCAGGGCAGGACTAGAGTGGCTCAGAGCAGAGGGGTAGAGTGGGGCCGGTGTGGCTAGGAGTGGAGGGGCTCACCACAGGCAGAGTGGGGCTGGTGTGGTTTATCATAGGCAGAGCAACGCACCCGTGGTCCGTGCAGCATGGCATGGGGGTTTAGACTGGACATTAGAAGGAACATTTTCACAGAGAGGGTGATCTCTCAGTGGAATGGGCTGCCCAAGGAGGTGGTGGAGTCACCGTCCCTAGAGGTCTTTAAGAACAGGTTGGATGATGTACTTGGTGGTATGACCTAGATATTAGGGTAGTGTGTTATAGGTAGGATGGTGTGTTGGTAGTAGGACGGCAACAGGTTACGTAACAGGTTTGGCTAGGTTAGGTAATACGGGATAGGTTGGACTTGATGATCTCTATGGTCTTTTCCAACCTTACTGATTCTGTGACTCTGTGATTCAAATATTCATGACTGCGTAACTGAATATTTATGCGTGCCAGGTCACACATGCTCAGTTGCGAAAAGGGGCCTTCTTCATTGCTGAAAAATCATGCCACTAAGATGTGAAGCCGCAATATGGGGGGCATGAAGTGCAAGAGGGCCGACTGTATTACACACAAGGAATGAAGTAGCTCACATAGGTCTTCATAAAAATAAAACAGCTAGCACAAATTGACAGTGTGCTTTCCTCTCGCAAGTCTCTTAACATGAAATTCTCTGTTTGTATACTGTTATTCTTTTCATGGGGTTACACGATACAGTTACTAACTTGGCAGCTTTGGTTACAACTCAGATGTTGCATCACCTTTTCGTGTATTTGCATATAAATGTGCCTGACAGCCTTAACACATATAGTTTTTTTTAAGGTTCAAAGTTACACTTTAGCGACATAATGAATCATACTCTGCAGTCACACAAGCAGGTACAGCTCAGGATTGCATCTGGCACTACGGAACATAGTAAGAAATGAGAAAAAAAAAGTTTGCTGCTGGAGAGATTATCAAATTTTGGAACAGCAAGTGCCTTTACTCATACAACGTCTTGGTCTTCGTGGCTAAACGGGATTCCAATCCCAGCCACAGCAATAAAAATTACATAAAAGATTTAGTCCTTCTCATTTTTCCCTGACAAGGACCTGCATATACAGATAGTGTGGTCACTGAAGCAAGACTCCAGGAGGAACACTGTGAAGAGGGCCTGCACCTAGGATCCAGATATAAGTAGGGCATCTCCATTATCAGATAATGGTAAGAACAAGTATGCTCAAAAGCTTCCTCCTACAACTGTCACTATATAGCAAAAAGAGTGGCAGGTCCTTGACACCTGGAGAGAATCCAAAGAGGAGAAGAGGTAAGAATCAGAAGAAGAAATGGATTAAAATGCCTTACTATTCTTCTACCTGCCCTTAGGTTCCTATACAGTGTATCTTATAACTATGATGTAATAATTCCCCATCTCAGGTTCACACAGCAATGCTAACCTGAAACATTTTTTAATTGACGTTTGTATTGCTGCCTGCACATAGAGATACTGATACCTGATTGATTATTGGTGCTCCAATCCTCTTGGTGGATACAAACTGGAGCCTCCAAGGGAAAAACTTGAAGTACCTTCCTACAATCTGGATCATTACCAGAACACAAAACTAAAAATAGAACGGAAAATACTGGTGTTGAAATGGTAATATACTTCTGCAGGCCTGATTCAAAAATAAGGACCACAGAATATACAACACCCTCCACATAACAGGGTTATGACTCATCTGCTTATGGAATCAGGTCATCTATCCCCTCCCAAACTTTGTCATGGTATTTTGGGAAAGGAGGATTGGAGTCTGCTAGTTTCATCATTTAGAAAATATTATTCGTTAAATCATGCTCAAATTTTATAAATCACATTTTTATGGAAAATAAACACAGCAGTTAGATGACAGAGTATTATACATTCACTCTGTCAGTAAGATATTTTCACAGGATTTAAAGCAGAAGAGGTAGATTCAAAAGACTGGAAATTTACTGATGTACATGCAATGCCTATGAGGGTTTCTATATCTCTCCATTTTGGATTATTCTAAACACTGGCAATAGCTACACAGCTGCTTCCTTTTGATAAAAGGTTGAAATGTATTTAGTCAATTAAAACTATGCAACTGTCTTACACATAACTTCCAGGAATTTGTTCTGCACGATGAATTTTTATTATTACAAAAAATATTTATCAAGTTATTTAGATAAGTACAGTGTGTATTTCCCTGATGAAAACAAGTGCAAAGCTACACAAATGTCCAACATTATTATAAAATGTGAAAGCAGGGAAGCATTAAAAATTACAATCTCAGTATTAAGGTGATATAGATCTCTGAGCCCTGCTGCCTGCAGGTGCACAGGCACATCTCCTACAAGCCCTTCTGAAGTCATCAGAGAATTAGGGTTACATAATGCATTTTACAATCAAAATAGTTTAATTAGGACACATCTCCTGGTTTCTAGCAGTACATTATTTAGGTACTGGACAGATGAGTATCAACTTCAAAACAAGACTTAATCATCTTCCTAGACAAACTCCAGTGAAAAGGGTCCTCTGGAGAAGAAACAAAATTTTGGGCTCCACTAACATAATTCTGAAATAGTCTGGACTAAAGAAGTAAAAAGTGTTTACTCAATCACCTAGCACCCCTTTGATTTTTCTTTGGAATATTCATGAAATAACAGTCACTTGATCCATTTCAACTCCACTATATTTTCTTTCAACACAAAAACACATCCTATTGTTGCTACACAACCCCACAACGTTTTTTCTTAGCAAGGAAACAAGAGGGGCCAAGCCTCTCCTAAACTAACTACACTCTGGAGAAGACTTGCCATATACCAGCTCAGACTTTGGACTTACCTTAGCCTAAGCAGACCAAACCAATAAATATGGCAAAGTGGGGGAAGAGGAGAGGTGGGAAAGAAGACACAGATGTTGCAATTCTGAGACACGATAACTCTTAAAATGTACTAATTTTAATTCACATGATTTAGTCACATGCTTCTAGAATGTATTTATAAACTTCATGGTTTCTGCATCTGGATTTAACACCCCATCTTCTACTCACTCCTCCCTTTCTCCTTTTTAAAAACAAATTAAAAAAATATGTTAAAGAACCAGCTCAGAATAACCTGTGAACCAGCTAGAAAAAGCCTCAAAACTAATTACAGATGCAAATACATTAATGAAAGTAAATTATAACAAGCTAAATGTAACAAGATATGGAAGTCCTATACAGCCATGCTCCTCACTGTTAAAGAACAGTTCACTTTGAAGCAATGAAACAGTATTTCAACTTGACAGTATGTTGACTATAATATCTTACATTAAATTTCTTACAAAAGAAGATGGAAGGATGCTAGAAGATATCCAGTCTATCACAATACCTAAAGTGCTACATTAAGTATAATCATCATTTATATTTAAGGATAACAAATATGTAGACATAATTTTTTTTAAAAATGGTTTAAAAATTAACTATATCACAAATAAACGTTACTGTAACACTGTTATTTTCTATCTCACAAGTACGTATTACTGGAACTGAACCAAGAAAACCCTTCATGCCCTACTACTGTACCAGAATTGAAGACTTCTTAAATAGCAACAAAAAGAATTACATGCTGATTTCAGAACACTACATTGATTATTAAAAGAAAAAAACAAAACCAGCAAACAAAAACATAAAAGATTTTAGGCGCAACAAGTAGATTGCAGCAAACACCAGTGAGGGGGTGGAGGGGACTGGGAGAGGGGAGAATGGTGGAAACAATATTACTGGAGTAACACCATTGATAGTAAAAATGGAACGTGTTAATTTACATTCCTGAGTTTATCACTCTGACTGATCCTACAGCAGGAAAACTAAATGAAGCATAGGTATATTTCTGTGTGTAATACACCAAAACTGACTAGACTAACTTCCTATGAGCTTTAATGAACAACCTGCCAATGCTTTCTAACACCAACAAACAACCCATGAAAGAAACTGATGACATTCTGTGGTCTGTGGTCTAAAAGATTAGCTTGTATTATCATCAATTAACTCACTTTCACATAAAAAGTATATGTACATTGCAGTTGTGGCAAAATGGTTTTGCACAAATTTAGTCCATACCATAAAGGCAGACAACAAAAGCTACTCAGATGGCAAACTTTAGCAGACTTTTCAAAATAAATGTCATAAAATATATTTAACACATAATGATAATACGGCAAACAAGCAGATGTATGCTTACGCAACTCTTGTTTGTTGGACTATCACAGCTATCATCTTTGTAAGGCATATTTGGTGAAAAACATTATTCAAAACCTCATATGTAGCTAGAAAAAGATTTTTAACCAGTCTTTTTATAAAAATAATTTTATTTTCTCAAAACAGATGCTTTTGGCAATCCTTCCATCCTTCAACAGGTACACAGTACTTAAGTGAGCTACAGCTCCATTTCTCTACAAACTTCCCCATTAAGCAGAGGTAAATGCAGTTCTCTTTAACAGATGCAATCAACCAGAACAGGCAAGTTTGCTTAGATAAAACATGACACAGTAAATGATGATACACAATCCCCACTCACAGTGATCCTGTTTGGTCACTAGAAGAAAGCTAGGGCTGCTCATTGTGCAAGTAACAATTTACATCAATGGGACAAAACACATTACATCCTCTCCAGGTCCTGAAAATGTGCTTCTGCAGCAAGAGAAGCCAGTTTGCAACATCAATCTTAAAAAATGTTGACAGAGCTGCTCTACAAACACTTCAAAATACCTAAAAAAATTACAAAGCATAGGTAGCAGCATGTTAAGAAAAACAGAAATTATAGATATATTTTTTTAAAAACAAACAAACAAAAAATAAATACCAAAGAAGAACTCTAGAACTGTGAGTGAGAAAGGAACCTAACAGCTGCGATTAGTGAGCCATGTGTTTATTCATCTTTCAACATTATACAAAGCACGGGGTGAATTTTAGAGTGCTTCAGATGGCAAAAGACTGTTGAATGAAACTTGTTGACAATGTTGTTAAAATAGAAAACTAATATTTGAGAGTAGAAAAATACAGCCTGTTATAAATGTCAAATACAGGATTATAATGCAATGCACAGAGATTCTGGACTTGACTTTCGGTGCATAATCCAACCATCTGTCGATCAGTTGTGTAGCAAAATCAAGAGAACATGGAAATCTCCAAAAGGACAGCCAAATTCTCTTCCTTCAGCTACTGCATTTCCTTGCTTATGAACATGCCAGTGCTAATCGCACTCAGACTGCAGATTAACCTAGGAAAGATGACACTCGCCACTGGCAAAAGAGAGATTGCAAAGGCAATCTTGCCATATAGAGAAAATAAACACGGCGCTCAGCTACCGGCGAGGAGGCTGCACAGGCCGAAGCAGACTTCGCCAATCCGTTGCTGCCGCACCAGGCACGGATCCTCTGCCAAGGGCGGCGGGGGCGCGGGATTCGGGGCCACTCAGTCGGCCCCAGTGAGGGAACGGGAGCCGGGCTGCTCCCCGAGGGGGGTGAGCGTGAGGCCGCATGATGCAACCGAAAAGTTAAACCCGCCGGGTCAGCACTGGGGTCGTTCTTCACTCCTCTCCACCCGTCGGGATGCCGGCCCGGCACAGCCCGAAACCAGGCAGCAACTACCCCGAACACCTTTCTAGCCCAGCAGGGACCTCTCAAGAGAGCCATCCCCAGCCTCTAGGGAAAATTAAAACTCCGAAGGGTGCGCCGAGGTGGGAAGTTCCCGGGCAGAGCTGCCTCGCAGTCGTGGGGAATCACGACCGGTAGCGGGGCGTCTAGCGCCCGGGACCCGGGGCCCAAGGCGCGCCCGTCGTCCCGGTCCGGACACCGGGCGTCTTAGCGAAGCTCCGCCACCCACCATGGGCCACGGCCGGAAGCTGCCCCGTGCCCAGCCTGGACACCAGTTGCTCGACCCGCGGTGAAGAAGCGTCGAAAGAAGCCTAGGGCTGGCAACGAAGCTGCTGGGGCAGCCGGACCCCGGCCTGCCGGCGATGGGGCGCTCGCCCCATACGGGAAAGACATGGAGTCACCCGCGCAGCTTTCGTTTCTCACCTCCTTAAGTTCCTTGGCGACATCTTTCAGGTCCCCTAGGACTAATTCCAAATCCTCCACGATGATCTTGATCTGCTCCTTCACCTTGGCTTTGGAGGCTGCCAGCGGCCCCTCAGACGGCGACGAAGAGGAGGATGCCGTCCCCTTGGACTGAGCGGACATCCTTCGGGGCAGCACGGCGGGGCCAACGGGGCACGCAGGTCAGGCGAGAGCGGCGGCCGCCGGCCCGGCTCCGGCCCCAGCTCCGGGCAGCGAGAGGTGCTGGCGGAGGAGCGCCGAGTGTCCGCGCTCCTGCGAGGCGGGGAGGCCGGGCGGCTTCTGCGGAAGGGATGCTCTCCCAGCTCCTCCACGCCCGAGGGCGCGTGGAGGCGAGCGCGCTGCACTACGTCTCTGAGGTTGAACGGTGCTGTAGCACCACAGAGACCCCGCCCATGGCGATCCTTTGGGAGCAGGGACGGATCGGTTCAGCTCTGCCGGAGAAAAACATTAATCCACCGAAACTGCCCCTCAAAAACGAAACGCTTTTCGTGGCTGGGTCATTGAACAATTCCTGTCGAAGGAGAGGGCAACAGTGCCTGTTTCTGGTGATAAAAGTCGTAATTGCTAGGTGACACTTACATACCCCTGTACTGTGAAGTAACCGCTTTGTCTCGTCTGCAGTGTACATTGATTGGTTTGAACTTCATTGCTATGAGGAAGCTATTGGAAGGACCGTGTTGTGTAAATGCCACCGAACTGGCAAAAGGCATGTCTCTGCCCGCCCCGTTGTACTGCCCTGCAAAAACATCAGTAGATCAGTAGACTCTATTCCAGTCAGGGCATGAGGGTTATGTATCTCATCAAACAGAAATAAAACCTCACATGGGCCAGAATATCTTTCATGCATATGCTATTGGGCTCTTTCTCTGAAGTGCAGCCCAGTGCGGCTTTAGAACACACATTTTCCCTAGTCCTGCTCAGAAATTGATCTGTGGAGAAAATTAAGAGATTGCATAGTATCACTCACCTCTGGTGGTTTTTCATCTTACTGCAAAAAGAAAAATTAGAAGGAATTAGTTCAGGTATTTCTATCTACCACTAGCTATGAACAGCAAGAAGGCAGCATGCAGCCTGGACCTGCTTTGAGGGTTGCCCTGCAGGGCTGCAGTGGATTTTGATGTAAATGTTTCTGAAAGTTTTGGAAACCTGAGATGTTTTAACCTAGCTAAAGTGGGACAGGAAAATCAACCTTGATCAGAGCATTGTGTCTGGAGGTGGTAAAATTCTCGCTTGTTGACGAGTCTTCTCTGGGAAGGTTGTGGGACTGGGATATGAGTAGAGAGGGCCTGATGGCACTTGTTACTGTCTAGCATTAATAAAATTCATTATCTTTCCACAGTTTGCCACTATAAAGCCTGTGATGTTTGGCTGAAATAATTTGTTAGTTGGCATGTAGTATAATTTTTTTTCCTCAGATGCTTTAGACAATTGTTTCCAAACAATTTCAATGAGGCCATGTTCAAGAACAGTCTTTCATCTTGAGATCCTCAAGTTAAATGGAACTTTCTTTTTCTACGCACTGAAGTAAAAGTTCTTCCAACATTGACTTCTAAAAGCATGCATTTTGGTTATTTTTAGTTAACTGTTTCTGTATTAGCAACAACATCATATGATTTTTGAAGCTAGCTAAGTAATACACTCAGGATTTCCAAATTCCAGTTACGACTAAAATAGAAGGAAAACAGCCTACAAGGTATTGGATAAGTTTTAAATATGTTTGAATATTATTCCTCAAGAACATTGTATGAACAGAAAAAAAACCATTTGTGGCACATCAGTGCAATTTTCTATGCAGAAACCTTCACATATCCAGTTTAGAGAAAGAAAGTCTATTTTCTGACAAAAGGATACTACACAACAGTATTCTGTACATACCTACATAACATGGCTTACACTGGTAAGGAAAGTTTTCTCCAATATTAGTGTAGAAATAATGAACAGTATCGCAAAATTGCTATCAGATTTGCTACAGACTCTGTAAATTTTCTCCAGTCTAACAGAGCATTCATTACTACACATACTTCTCCTGCACAATTGCTTACATTTTATATATTTTCTCAGTATAAAGTGTTGCCATCTCACTCTCATTGCTAAATATTTTCACATAAAGAAGAGAGAATTGCATCCTGTTCTATCTCATCAGTCAGATTTAAGTCATGGTAAGACTTTACCCATAATCCTGTGGTTATCCAATTTCCTTATTCCTGTGACCAACTTTGGAGACTTCACAAACTTTTGAAGATATAAATCATGTGCACTTTACCAGTCTCTCCACCTCTGTAGTGACATTCTTCTAAGAACTGTATAGAATTATAAAGTGGCTCATACTTTTTATTCATTCCAATACAGTCACGTCTCCCATACCATGGTACTGTGGGTCTTGTTCATCTCCTGCAAAGCCCTTTGTCTACATAGAATGGCAGCTCATTTATATGCAAATTTGCCCCGCACCCTCACACCGCTCCCCAGTGCTCCGGCGCTGTTTCAGCACTGCCCTGCTGTGTTTCAGTGTTTGTGTTGGTGCTTCCCGGTGCCTGCAGCCACCTCACACCAGGAAAAACCCCTTTTCTGCTTGGCCGTGGACACTGGCACAGGGAGCCACATGCACCGCTGTCCCAATGTCTCTCTGGGTGGGTAGACCTGATCTCTCCAGTCTCAGGGTAGATGTCTACCCCAAGAAAGTCTTGGACACCGTATCTAACCTGAGAGAGCATAAATCTTTCATAACTGTATGCAACTGCTTCGCTCAGAGAGGCTCACACTCGAGCGGAGCGGAGCTGCTGTGGGAGCGACGCGCACTCAAGAGGAGTGGAGGGGTGGCTTACGCTGGAGCAGAGCTGAGCTGCCGTGGCTGCCTCGGGGCAGGTGCGGAATGGGCAGAGCAGTATACCCATGGTCCGTGCAGCATGGCATGGGTGTTGATTTAATATTCATGACTGTCTAATTTGAATATTCATGCATGTCAGGTCATGCAGGTGCAGTTGCAAAACTGGCCTCCTTAATCTCTGGAAAATCACACCGCAAAGATGTGAAGCCGCTATCTGGGGAGTTGTATTTGGTTTGCTGTGGCTGGGTTGCTGGTACCATGGGGGACTATGGGGGAGGCTTTTCTTCAAGAAAGAAGGCTGGAAGCCTCCCTCATAGCTGGCAGAATTCGTATCAGCCAGATCCCGGCTGGACCCTCCACTGGCCAAGGCCAGGCCAATCAGAAGAGATAGAGACGCCTCTGTGATAACATATTTAAGAAGGGGGGTGCGGGGGGAAAAGAGAACAGGAAGAAGTTAGCTGCCAGAGACAGAATCACAGAGTCACAGAATCACAGAATATTATGAGTTGGAAGGCACCCACAAGGATCATCTAGTCCAACTCGCCATCTAACACCCGTGCAGAGACTGAAAGCCCATCCCAGAGCGGTAGGACAACCT
>WEKX01022708.1:4487-20162 GCA_013390025.1 Pitta sordida | reverse complement strand
CCCCCTCTGCCTCCTGGAGGAAAGGGGGAATGTGGTATCTGTTGTAAGAGACAGAGGGGTGGGGGAGAAAGTTGCCCTTAAAATGATGCTTCTCACGTTATGCTCTGATCTTGTTAGAAATAAGTCCTTTACGTCCCCGCTTTGGAGTTGTTTTGCCTATGGCAGTAAAAGATATTCTAATAGTCCTCATTCCTTCTGTAGCAAAACTCGTCAGTTTTTTTTATTTTTCCTCTCTCCCCTGTAAGTCTGACAGGGGCGGGCTGGGAATAAAGTGAGTGAGTGGCTGTGGGTGAATCCCTGGCATCCAGCAAGGGTGAAACCACTACAGGGGTGTGAAATGGAATAGGGCTCACTGTATCTATTTCTTAGCCCTGAAAAAATTCAATGTCTTGGTTTGAGACAGTGGAGGGATTATTTACCACTCCTTGGTTGAGAGATCATTATAGATGTACAAAGGTTTATTTTTTTAAAAGGGAAATATATATGAAAATATATGTGTGTGGTAGAAACCAAGCCCCCTGACGACCCGAACAACCCCCAACACTCAACTAGACTTCAACCCACACCAAAACACCAATACCCCAAACCCAAAAAAAGAATAAAAACAGTAATGAAAGGATTCACATGGGGCGAAAAGTCCAGAGATCCTGCCTGTCACCAGGAACAGGATAAAAATACAGTCTTTTGCTGTGGGAACAGACATCAGCCAAAATACAGGGAAAGGTGGAGTTCCACAGAATATAGCTTGATTCAGCACAGTGGATCTCTCTGGAGCCGGTCCGAAGAGAAGAAAGAGTGAATCCTCCTCCTTAGAGTATTTGAATCCATTCACCCTGTCCTTCCCGGTGGCCAGTCAAATGCCGCTCCAGAAGGTTAGGAGTCCTGTCCTCATTTCCATTTGCTCTGGAAGAGATGACGGCTTACATCATTGCAAGATGGCAGCCTCCATGGCTATACTGNGCGGGCTGGGAATAAAGTGAGTGAGTGGCTGTGGGTGAATCCCTGGCATCCAGCAAGGGTGAAACCACTACAGGGGTGTGAAATGGAATAGGGCTCACTGTATCTATTTCTTAGCCCTGAAAAAATTCAATGTCTTGGTTTGAGACAGTGGAGGGATTATTTACCACTCCTTGGTTGAGAGATCATTATAGATGTACAAAGGTTTATTTTTTTAAAAGGGAAATATATATGAAAATATATGTGTGTGGTAGAAACCAAGCCCCCTGACGACCCGAACAACCCCCAACACTCAACTAGACTTCAACCCACACCAAAACACCAATACCCCAAACCCAAAAAAAGAATAAAAACAGTAATGAAAGGATTCACATGGGGCGAAAAGTCCAGAGATCCTGCCTGTCACCAGGAACAGGATAAAAATACAGTCTTTTGCTGTGGGAACAGACATCAGCCAAAATACAGGGAAAGGTGGAGTTCCACAGAATATAGCTTGATTCAGCACAGTGGATCTCTCTGGAGCCGGTCCGAAGAGAAGAAAGAGTGAATCCTCCTCCTTAGAGTATTTGAATCCATTCACCCTGTCCTTCCCGGTGGCCAGTCAAATGCCGCTCCAGAAGGTTAGGAGTCCTGTCCTCATTTCCATTTGCTCTGGAAGAGATGACGGCTTACATCATTGCAAGATGGCAGCCTCCATGGCTATACTGCACATGCTACAGCTGGCCATGTGGGGACCCAAGCAGGTGCACGGAGCTACCATGGCAGGAAATGCACCTGGCCACAGGTCTGGTGCCCATGGCCAGCAGCACAGGCTCCTGTGGGACTGCAAGAGGCCATCCCCTTCCCCACTCATGCGTGCCAAGCCAGGGCTCTGGGAAACGCAATCCTGGCTCTCTCAAGTCTGCAGCTCTCCTGTGGCCCAAGCTGGCCAGCAACAGCCAGCAGCGGGGGAAAACAGCAGGAACCAGTCAGCCTCCAGACACATCAACTCACCCGGACATCCTCTGATGAAAGAAAAAGCCACCTGCCTGAGTTCACCCCAGGAGGTAAAAAACAGAAAAAATTCAAAGCAAGTATATTTTGCAAACATCTTAAACACTAACCTATGACAGCTGACAACACTTATAAGTCCTGAGTAAAGTTCATTGTTGTATTGGCCTTCAGAGCAATTTTATGCCTTTAAAAAAAATTCCTTACCTTGCCAAACTATATGTCAGTTAACTAGTAGGCAGTTTCCCATACCAAAATTATCTTTTGGTGGTTTTATCTCTTTTCATTTCTGTCTCTGCATAAAATGTTATTTATCAGTGTGCTATCTGTTTAGCCTTTTTGTAGTTCAGGTGACATGTGTATGCACAGTGATTGTCTTTGCCGTGCCAGGGGGCAGGAGAGGGCAGACAGGAGAGGGCCAGCAGCCAGCAACCAGGGGGACCAGCTGTTGGGGTGAGCCAGCAGCTGCCTGCTGTCCCATGCCAAACATGTTACACCACTAGGCGCTGCCCATCTCTCCTCAGCACACAGAGCAGGACATGGCAGGGAAGATGCCTCTACACTCGCTGGGGCTGAGGAGGCTGGGCAGTGGGTGGGAGTCATTTGCATATGTATGAACTGCTTCTCTGTGGAATTCAGCTATCATGGTACTTTTCAAGAACCAAAGCCCCGCAAAATTCGAGGGATTGCTGCAATTCCTTACTGGAAGTCTGACCTCTGTAGGCCATGAAGGCGATGCAGAGAGTGCATAAGGACCCTTCCCAGAAATCCTGGGGGGAAAAATTATGTTGAAAGGAAACGCTTAAGATATTCAAATTTCACTGATTTTCCACCAGCTCTTGAAATTCAGAAATATTTAATCCAGAATAAAGAACCTGAACCAAACCAAAGCACACTGTAAATGAATCCTTAGTGAACTACTGTGGCATTGAACCCTGCCAGGGTCAGCTGCAGTCTCATTAAAGTTCACAAGCTGAGTAAAGTTTGGTCTGATCAGCAATTAAGAAGGACATCTCTCAGGAATAAACCCTGAAGATGCTGAAAAGTTTTGGTTTGGTTATTCAGTAGATGGCAATTTTCCTTTTGGAAAAAGAAAGTCCTACATCTCAGCCAAGTGTTACAAATTAATGATCTGCACACACACAGGGCAGTGATTTTATTTTTATTTATTTCATATATGAAGTTACAAAGAGAGTTGGAAACTATGCAGGGAAATCATGAGCAACATAAAATGTACATGAATCACAGAAATATTTTTTTATGAAAATCAGGCATACCAGTAATACAAGACTTTTAAATTTAGCCACTTGTCTCTTATTTTAAAAAAAAGTGTAAAATTATATAAAAAAGCCCTACATGCTTGACTGCTTGGGAGGGGTTCTTTAGTACCATAAAACCTTCATCCTTATTCTTTTATGAGAATAAAAATCAAATGGACACTTTACAAATTATATATGTAAAACTACACCTTACTTCTCTCATCTAGTTAGTATTTCAAATAGATTAATTAAAAATAATTTGCTCTTAACAGTGGAAGGTGTTTTGTTTGAAGCTTGAGCTATTTACCAAAAGCCAAATTTTCACAGCCTTTTAGATCAAACAAAACATTTTCCATCTGAATGTTCTGATTTATAATAAATATTGCCAAACTGTCAAAAGAATTTACAAAGCAAAAAGATACCCTAGCCAAACTACTAATTTGATGAATGATAAAATAAAACTTTGACTTATTTTCTGTCCCTCTTTAAAATTTTTCATTAGAGGAAATAGTTCACATGCAAGTTAGAGAAGTATTGATACAGTAAAGCAGTCTTTTTCTTGCCAAATGAAATTGTTGAAGAAAGCTTAGATCAATTGTCACAAGCTTGCGTACTGGACGCATGCTAATTAAAATATTCTTTAAAATCTTCAAAATTTATCCTAAGTTAAATTAAAAAAAGGAGTTAAGACACAGTACAGTGCCACTAAATTTTAATTCAGGTACTTGTTGAACGTAGTTTGTCACCTTTTGTTTTTTCTATCCTAAAAGAGCAGTGGTGTAATGTCTTCAAAATGCTTCCATACTTAACTGAATATCATGTTCTTTTCTTAATTCTTAAACAAATCTTTAATAGTTATGATGAGAAAGTTGCACTGCTGATTACTTTCCAAGCTACAGAGTTGTTCATTTGGATAGAGGCTGAAAGACTTTTCAGTTAAAGGCAAAACAAAAACACATCAACAAACAAACAACACACACGCCACCACTTTCTGAAGGTTATTATGATATTCAACCTCTTTCAAAATACGTAACTAGTTATATCCTTTAAAAACCTTCAAGATCTCACAAAATGAATCATGTACTTCTGAATTACGTTGACACAAACAGTTTCCAAATAGTATCTTGAAAATATAATGCAAGTCATGATTGAGGCAAAGTCACCCTATGCACCAACTTCTTGTCCTACTTCTTCCCCATTTTTGTTCTTGATATTGATTTCAAATCACGCATACCAAATAGAGCATGACTAGTTTCATGCTATATATATCACACTTTCAGTCAAATGCACAATCCATATGTATTTCTCATAAGGATTTATGTATTGGTAAACCTGGTACAGGATTGGTTATTTGTAGGGCAGAGCTATAAGCATGCAGCCAAGATTTTAGGAAACTGAATACACACCTTAAACTATCCTATTCTCCTTCAGAGTGAAAGTAGATCAGAGTTTTATGGAATCCAAATCCAAAAATAATTCCATGTTATTTGTACGTTTATATTGAGGATGAAAATAAAAGTTACTTTTTTATCTGCAAATCCTTTGCTGAGTGTTGTTGTGGAAAAAAATAGCAGTTATTTTGTCCTAACTTAAAAATACATATGTAAGAATTTCACCATTAAATATAGATAAATTGTATTCCATGCATCACCTCTGTTCAATTCCTTTAATCTACTCAGGATGCAGTGTCATATTTTTTAACACAGTTCAAAGAATGATCTAGATCATGTCTCTGAATTGGAATGCCAATTTACAGGATTTACTGCAGCATCAGGGGGAAATAAATGCAAGAAGATAAAGATGTTGAAACTAAGTGCTCTTTGAACCACTTTTGTTCTATCTGACTTCCTTGGTGGCCTGTAAACAGCCATAATACTGTACTTGAACCCATTCTGCATCTGACATATTCCCCAGGCACTAAATTGCAGTGGGTTTTTTTCTCTGTAGATTTTAACTACTAATATTTCTCAAAAAAAGTCAGAAGCTCTGAAAAGTGCACAAAACAAAGAATTTAAACAATTTGTTTTCTCCAAGCTAGTCCCTCAGTACCTGGGTAAAGAAATAGAGCATCTCACAAAAAATATGAATATTAGTTGTATCTTTGACTTGTTTTAATTCAACAAAGATTTGGTCTTCATCATAAAAATCAACAGAGTACTGCCTGTGGATTTAGTAAGACAGGATAATAAAACCATATTCAATCAGAATATAAGTACCTAGAGGTGACATGATATGATGAGCTTTGTCAAAATTATGAGAACTTCGTGCACCCATATTATACAGTGATTTTTTACATTGTGTAAATAATTCTCTGTAGAATTCTTTGACTCAACAAAGATCCCTTGGATAGGAAAGGGAAAAAAATTACTTAATTTTGGGAGAATAAGAAAATTATGTGCATGCTCAACCTTGAAAGATACAAATATGTGTTTGCTCTCACAGTAAGTACTCAGTTCAACGCCCACTGCACTGATGAAGAGAATTAACAGAAGTGTCTGTCTTAATGAAAGCAGTAGAATATTATAGGAAATAAAGTAGTAAATGAGTCAGGGAACTAAAAAGACAGTTATACCATGATTTTTGTATTTCTCTTGCAAATACCTATTACAATGTTTTTAAAGTGAAGGAATAATGGGAGATAAAGAATATTTTTTCTCTGTTGAATACATTCTGAATAATTCCTTTGAAAGAATAAAAGTGCCCTTTCCTCTTCAAAATGTAAAACTATGGTGGCAAGCAATAGTAAAACTGAAAGAAGAATGTTGGCTGAATATATTTCTGCAGCAATCCTAAAGCAATAGTTTATATTAGACATGTTTTATTATTGTTTTTCAAATTCAATTATTGGAAGTTATATACTTAATCTAATTTAATCTAATGTTTGCAAGATTACTATTTTGTTTACTGGTTAACTGTCAGCTAACAGATCGGTGCTTTTTTATCCACTAAGGAGCTGTTGTCTGGTATCAGATGCAAACCATTTCCTGTGGAAGAATATCCCTTTACTGCTGGCATTCACTTCTGTGTTATTGCAAGCATCTGTAACACAGAGGAAAAACACTGTCTGGATCCTTTCCTGAAACACTTCCATAAGAATAGTCTGAGTAAGAGAAATGCCAGATTAAATGAGTAACCCAAACATGGAAAAGGACTGGAGTACAGTAGCAAGAATACAGAATCACAGAATCACAGAATATTATGAGCTGGAAGGGACCCACAAGGATCATCTAATACAAAGGTAAAAAAAAAATAAATTCAGCTTGCAGACCTAGAGTGGATTTATAGAGCCTTTGACTCAGAGCCCACTGCAATTAAGAAACTATTTTTTTCTGTGTAATGCTTTATAAATCAAAAGTGAATATTCACACATTCAAGGCTTTCATTTTAGATTGATGAGTTATCTATCTATCTATCTATCGAGAGATAATGACTCTGCCATTTTGTCGTTTTCTCCCCAGATTCAAATTATGTTAGAAGTCATGGTACAAAGAGAAAGAAGGCAGAAACCTGAATGGAAAGGATTGATTACTCATTGATGAACATAGGACTGGACTGTGCAAGTGGCAAGCAGTTCACTGAGGTACTGACTCATCTCCAAGTGAAGGCATGTGAAAACACTGGCTTTGCTGACACAGACACAAATACACAGCAAGGCAGTGCCAAAGCAGCACTGGGCGGCCTGGGGGGGCCGCGCAAGGGTGCGGGGCAAATTTGCATATTAATGAGCTGCCAATCAACGTGGAAGGTGGACTATGCGGGACCCAATTAAGACCACGGCTCTGCGATATAGGAGACCCAACTGTACTGGTGTNCTGCCAGAGACCTCCCACCAGCTCCCTGCTTCTGCCGCCTCTGTGTGAGCTACCCCCAAAATTCTTTTTTTCTTCGACTGCCACTTCTCAGTTTTTGAATATTTTTTTTTCTCGTCTTCTGGACAGAGAGATAAAATTACCTTGGTGTTGCTAAGGACCGGTATCCAGAAGCCAAAACACAAAGATATGGAATATATACACACCACCCTAGGACAACTGGCAAAACCCACAACTCTGCTTTTGCCAAGGTGAGAACTATGGCTACTAGAGTTATCCAGAATCAAGTACACGCTATTTGCTTCCTTGGTAACTGCTGCCAGTCCATTATTAGCTAGTGATTCAGAAAAGGGAGCTCTGGATTATAATCTCATTTGAAATACTGTTACACCCCCTCATCTAGACTGTGAGGGATCTAGGTTGGTGTTACGCTCAGGGATGTGCTCTCGGTCTCTTTACGGGTGTTAGATGGTGAGTTGGACTAGATGATCCTTGTGGGTCCCTTCCAACTCATAATATTCTGTGATTCTGTGATTCTGTGATTTCTGAGAAACAGGTCATGCCAGGGCTCTCGTGAAATGTCAAATTAACAAATACATGCAGATCATTAATATGCGTGGGGACCACGTCCATTGCTCCACCCCCTGCCACTCTGGAGCACTACAGACACGTTTCTGCTCCTTCCCACGGGCTCTCTTAGCACAGGCGAGCAAAGGGAAGTGTTTCTGAACCCTCTTTGACTCGGGAGATGCCCCCAAGGGCCAGGGCTCTCGTGAAATGTCAAATTAACAAATACATGCAGATCATTAATATGCGTGGGGACCACGTCCATTGCTCCACCCCCTGCCACTCTGGAGCACTACAGACACGTTTCTGCTCCTTCCCACGGGCTCTCTTAGCACAGGCGAGCAAAGGGAAGTGTTTCTGAACCCTCTTTGACTCGGGAGATGCCCCCAAGGATCCCTGGCCTTCTCTTTGGCAATGCTGCCATTTCTGCAGCCAGGGCCGGGTTGCTGCAACTGCATGTGCACACAACTCAAACTCCAAGCCTCTGCTCCCCACCCCCACCCTGCCCCAGGCCCTGCTGCTCATGCCACGCTGGCCTGGCCCCGTGCACCAGCCCAGACCCATGCAGCGCAGGTGGGCAGCAGTTGCAGCGGTGGAGTCAGCGTGTCCCCACTGCTGCCCCATCCCAGCACACAGTGCTTGCCCCACAGCCGCCGCAGCCAGCCCCACTTTTCCTGGGGCACTACCCTTCCCTACCTGTAGCCCTGGAAACTGTAACATGTGCCTGGGGTGGAGGATCAGTCCCTGGCTGTAACAAGGGACAGCATGACTTGTGGCCCTCCCCACAGGGCTGGGCCAGTCCCACACCACAGGGAGTGCTGGTGCTGCCCCTTGGCAGAGCAGAGGCATTGCACATGCATCAGCCAGGGAACATCGCAAATGGCTGGAGCAAAATTGCAAGAAATTTTTGTCACAAATCAGTGAGGTAGCAATGGAGGGGTTGCAATGCAGTGAGGATATAGATGTATATAGAAAAAACAACACGGTGAAAATACACGAAAACTAACACATGAGAAATGTTTTAATGTACTATAAAACCCGCTTCCTTTCAAAAAATGAAATAGTTTCTGACCTTTTTAGCAAGCATCAGGAAAAATTAATAGCACCCAAATGACAGCACAAGGCAGTTTTATCTTGTTTTTTTATGTAGGATATAATGTTGCAAAATTTAGGATCAGATCAGACTTAATTTTCCCATTCAAATATAGGCTGTTTGTTTGACAAACCAAGCTTAATAATGTTTGGTTAATAAGTGGCTAATGGTAACCCCTTGATTAGTATGTAACACCTAAGGAGTGACAAACAAGGTATTTTTACTTTCAGAAAGGTCCCAATAGTAATATTTATAACTAATATGATTGATTTATATTACCTGAAGGTTTGATCCACAGTCTACAATACTTTAAAAAGGGAATCAGTCTGGTCTAAACGTGTAAAATTATTTTGTTACAGTTCTTCAGTGTGTCCAATCTTTTTACAGAAAGATTTAACTTCTAGGAAAGTCAGATCACAAGAAGACTCGGCCTTAATTTCCCTAGAATGTGCTCTGATTTTAGGCTACAGTTGGCCCTCTTTCACCTCGCGCCCCCCCTATTGCGGGTTCACATCTTAGCAGTGTGATTTTTCAGTGATAGTCAGGTGGTCCCTTTTTGCAACTGCACATGCGTAACCTGGCACGCATGAATATTTAATTAGGCAATCATCAATATGCAAATCAACCCACGCAGGCCACTTCCCCCCTCTCCCAGCATGGCCACGGCTCCACTGCTTCCCCCCCAAGGCACGGCTGCTGTGGCAAATGATACACAGCAACACAGTGCCGAAACAGCACCAGGGAGCACGTGTGAGGGTGTGGGGCAAATTTACATATTAATGAGCTGTCCTTCTATGTGGAAGGAGGGCTTTGCAGGACACAAACAAGACCGCGGTACCGTGGTGTAGGAGACCTGACTGTATTTTCATTTTGTTCTGTGGTACTTTCATCCCAGACAGGGATGAAAGTTCTCTGGGCTAAAGAGACCTTCTCTCTTACCCAATACACATACAGTTCTGTTCCTGATGTCTCAACTCATACAGTCACTCTAAAATTAAATTGTTGAATACCTCTATCTAACCAATACCTAAATTAATTTTGGTACAGATATCAAGTACCATATTTAGTAATTTGCCATATAAATCTCCTATATTGTTGAGTCATTTAACACTGAAAAATGTTGAATTTAATTGCATTGAATATTTTTGCCTTAGAAGAACTTGAATAGAATTTCTTTAGTCTGAAAAGTATTAAAAGCGTAGTTCAGTGAATGAAATTTTCACATGCAATTTTCAGTCAGAAAGGTGGCAAAAATCCTGGGCTTATGCATTATTTTATATAGAAGAGCAAACTTAGGCTGCTCTGGTATCCAGAGATTAGTACAGGTAGAAAAATATTAATTTTCTTCATCCCTTACTATTGTTCAATCACTTAACATTTGTAGGCAATGTTTTGAAGATTTTGACACCAATTTAGATTTGAGATAAAATAATAGAGATCAGAAGACTTAATAGAAATGTGCTCATTTGTGCCTCTGATAATTTCTATTATTTTTTTCTACACTTGACAAATAATGCCTCAGTAGTGTGCCTTAAAAAAACAATGAGAGCCATTTAATTTAATTTACTTTTGTAGATTAAACACCCTTGTAAGTATTCGAATTACAATCAGACAAACAACAACGGAGGAGCTACAAAGGAAACTTCTTAAAACTCAGCTCAATGTTTGAAGTTGTTGATTAAAGTTTCCATAAATATTTTATAACACTGACATTCTGCTTTGGAAGTTGCTTAAACTACAGGTGCTGGAAGCAAATACAATCCTAAACCTGTGTAATCTTATAAAATGGATGATCAAGCCAACAGTTTAGCTAATTAACTGGGCCTTCCTTAACCTACTACAGAGACCATATCTTCTTTCTCAGTGAAGTTCAAGGGAACTTTTTCTTGCTTTGAAAGACACTAGAATCTATATTCCCATTCCTAAATTTCCGCACCGCTATGCCTTGTTTAATTCACTCACGAATCCAAGTTTTACAGAAACTGCTGGGCTGACAACCTGCATTTTTGATTTTAAGACCCAAACATTTTGCTACTGCACAAAGCAAGTAACCTAAGTACAAGGAAAGATTTGTTTAAGAAAAGTTGCTTTTATATGCTCAATCTGATTGTATTGGGTCTGTCTGAGCCCACAGCAGTCCTCGCAATGCTGTGCCTTGGAAGGGTGTTGATAACACACAAGTGTTTTGACTACATCTGGACACACTGCCCCTTCTCCCTGACTGCGGATGAGATTCTAGGAGGGCACACGAGCAGCCCAGCTGACCCAGACTGACCAAAGGGATATTCCATACCATATGACATCAGTTCAGATATAAAAGCTGTGGAAGAGAGCAAAGACGGGGGGGCATTCATTGTTCTGGATGACTGCTTCCCGAGACGTGTAGGAGCCCTACTTCCCTAGATGCGGACACTTCTGCGGATGGGGAAGTAGAGATTAGTTCTTTTGCTTTGCTTCTGCGCGGGCTTTTACTTTGCTTCATTTGTGCTGTATTAAACTGCCTTATTCCAAACCACTCTTTGTATATCATCTTATTATTGGGACTGAGCGACCATTCGGGACCCTGGCATCCAGCCAGGGTAAAACCCATTACACCCATTGATATAGGAACCAAAATGTGACCTGAGGTCGCAAGGTCCATCAGAGGAAGCTTCCTGCCTTCAGATTCATATGCTGTGTTCTCTCAGGGCACCCCAAAGTCAAGACAAAAATCCTTCTACTCTTGTGCAGGTTGCAAAAGGGAATAATTCATCTGTGCAATTACAATCAGTAGATTGAAAAAGAGTGACTTGTAACTTTTGGTTTTTTAAAGATTTTTGACATTCACTTCTGTTTTCTGTGACAGGCAGGATGTAATTATTATGGGTGTTTATTGAAGAATTCAGGAAAAAATGGATTTGCATTTCTATGATCCTCTCCAACAATAATTTATTCTGGAGTGTTGAAATTTTTATCATGCCTCGGCTTTTATATGATTATGCCTTTGAAGTTGCTAGGTCCATTGTTATGGTGCAGCAGTTTATTATAGCTGAAATGTTTTTTGCCTATCATAGGTTCTAAGTCTTTGCACTCACCAAGCTAAGGAGTAAAATATGAGTATAAACTGTACAATAAGTAGAAATAAATGTAAAATATTATTCCTTTGATTTGGCATTGCCTTTGGCAGAACTTCATACAGGGACAGATACAAAGAAAAGAATCTGAAATCAAGGAACAGAAACTGTCTGTACTGAATTAACTGCTATGGTTTTCTTATTTATCGATTGGAGTAAGGTGACTTAGCTTTATTTTTCTGCAGCAGTGCCAAATTAAACATTACAAGTCTTGCTATTTCAGTTTCTGGTATTAGGGGTTTTCTTACAAAACACAGGCGTGATAAACTGTGACAGAGTTCTTATATTTACTGTTGCTTTAAGTTAGTACTTATTAAAATACAGTGAGCCCCTGTGTATTTTCCCTCCACTATTTGTGAGCTTCAGTATTTGTGGGTGATTTTTCCATGAGATGTGCAAACTTGGCGTGTGCGCAGAACGTACTGAGATCCCAGTCGGCTCAGCCCCCGGCCCCACGGCTTGCACTGCGAGCACAGCCGACCCTGCGCTACCCCCTCCCCCCACCACCACCGCTCGCAGGGCGAACACAANCATAGTGGGTTCGCTATCTTTGTGGATCAGACCCAACAGCCGGTGAGTAATAGGGATTCACTGTACATTCATTATCATAACTGTGTTTTAACCATTGACTACTCCCTCTTTCTGTTGCAATTAAACACTAGTGGAGGGATTAGACACAGGATTTTGGACTCCTAGCAAGAAATTCTGATTTATGCAGTCAAACTCACACAAGCTCTGAACACCTATTTAACTGATGTTTACAAATTGACAACAGATATTTCAAAAATTTCAGAAGAGTTCAAGACCCTTTCAGTCCCTCAGTCTACTGAAAACTGTCCCCTGGACTTAAGAATACCCTTTGTCACAAAAAAATCATCTATTGAAACCACTGAAACAGATAAAGAGGATCAACTCNCATTGTGTGTGTGCCATTGTGTGCCAGCGACCATGCCTGCTGCTCAGCTGGCCCTTGCCACCGTCCCCGCAGCTCGGTGCTCAGTAACGCTCCCGCGGCTCAGGGCTCGGGGCTCTGAGCTCACCGCTCACTGCCCAGGGCTTGGCCCTGCGGCTCAGGGCTCAAAGCTCAGCCCTTGCTGCTTGGGGCCGGCCCCACGGCTCGGGGCTCGCCACTCAGGGCTTGGCGCTGGCCCCGCAGCTCAGGGCTTGGGGCNTCTCTCAGGCTACCAGCACCAGAACAAACGAATATGACCTTAGGGGAGGTTTAGACTGGATTGTAGGAAGAGCTTTTTCACAGAGTGATCCGTCAGTGGAATGGTCTGCCCAGGAAGGTGGTGCATTCGCCATCCCTGGAGGTGTTTAAGAGAAGACTTGATGAGGAACTCAGTGATGTGGCCTAGAAACAGGGACTCTGTTAGACCGGATCGACCAGGGACTTTGCCTTTGGAGCAGGAATTTGCCTTTGGAGCAGGAATTTGCCTTGTGCAAAAAGAATTTGCCTCAGTGCGGGAAGAATTTGCCTCAGTGCAGGAATTTGTCTTGGTGCAGGTATCCCCAAGCCTTGATATCTTTTGCCCAAGAAGGGAGGATCAGGAGAAGCAGTACGGTAAGACCGCATTCTCGGGAAATGAAGCGGCCCTCTCATTGATTAAATTTCTTGCTAAGCCAGATGCCAGTGGGAGTACGAAGAAAGCTCCGTGAGCTCTACTTACGATAGCACGGGACTGTGCTTGATACAGACTTGAAACTTTACACCTGGGAATAGATGAGCTGTGTGGAATGGGATTGCTGTTACGGGATTGCTAATGTCTTGCTCACAAGGTTGTTAAAGCTGTTAATTATAATTTCCTATGTATGCTCCTTTGGAGCAAGAATCAAGGCTTAAAGAAATAAGGCTTAAAGAAACAAGGCTTTGCTGCTTTTGCTGCTTTGTATTTTGGCTTGAGTGCGTGAGACGAAGTTGGACAGAAATTGTGGACTGAAGTTTGTAAAGGATTTGAAGACACTCTAAAATTAGCAAAGATGTGGCGATTACTGTCTGACACATTGAAAGAATGACAAAAGGGATAAAAAAGATCAAAAGTCCCTTGATAAGCCGATAAAGGAAGAAAAGATTGATAGTATTTTAAGAGAGCAAGATCTAGATGGTGATTGTGTGATGAGAGAAATTGGAACTGCTTTGGTAATAGTCATTGAACAGTTAACTTCCCTGCGCCTGCAACACATTCAGGCAGGGAAAAACGACCTTGAGCAGTAAATCCCCCACCACTTTGCTCGTAGCACGGCTAGCAGGGAGAAAGAATTTCGAACATCTGCCAACTGTCCTCCGTGCAATTGCAGAACAGCTCAAAGAAGCTGAGGAGAATGAAAAGGTAGAGCCATGTGCACCACCAGACATTGGAACTTGGCTGAGAGATTTACAGCTATTCCAGGTCCCGAACAGCCAAGAGAGAACAGCCAGCCCTATGTGACCTCCTTACCAGAAAGACCAGCATGGCTGCAAAGATGGATGTATCTACCTCCGACACTGTAACAGTAACAACCAGAGACAGTGTGAAGGAGGATTTGGTTTTACTGGCCCACTACAAGTTTATTGGTCACAGACAGTGACTGTGCAGCAACCACAGATGATTTGCACCCTGAGGATGAAAGATCAAACCCCAGCTATGGTGAAGTTTACGAGACTTCTGGATACAGGAGCTGACATAACTATTATTTCACAATAGGTTGCTATGTTTTGATCCAGCGTAGATCCATGTTTTTTCACCTTTTCCAGGGTTTCGGGGGAAACGCCCGGTCCTTGGACCGGGGCCTCCTCCAGACTGATTATTATGTGGCCCTTGTTGGAGTCGATGACACAGCACGGCACGCAGAGGCAGACCTTGTCCATCTTGCAGTAGCACTCCAACAGTTTGCTGTGCTGGGGGCATAAAGCTCAGCACCACAGGGCTCCAGTAGGATGTGGCCCTTCTGGGAGTTCTTTGAGCTGTGCTTGCTCAGGTGGGCTTGGCACAGTGAGGTCTCGCACATCAGACAAGTCTTCATGGCTGCCTAGGTCTCCTGAAGGCAGAAATCACACAGGGTCACCTGCTCTTGCTGGCTCGAACTTCCCCCCCCCCTTTTTGTTTACATTGCACTTCCTGCTCTTCCTCCTCCTGATGGTCAGCAGCATCCAAAAAGTTCTGCACTATGTTGTTGCTCACTGTTTCTGAGGGAATCCTCATTGGTTTCTTTTTCTCCACTGGCTAATACGTTTAAAGCTTCAAGTAAAGAATTTGGACACAGGCCAGTGGTCTGGTCCACACAGTGTATTAACCTGGGGCAGAGGTTATGCATGTGTCTTGACATATTCAGATCAGTGGATTCCTGCTTGCTGTGTTTCGCCTATGTTGGAACACAGTGAAGGATGGATGGTTCCTAAGCCCAAACAGAATGTTTGTGTGACTCTGGCAAATGTGATTCATCAAAGATTATATGAACAACTGGGACTCTGTATATCCACAGGAAATAGAGCTATTGGGATCAGTTATGATGGACACTTGTGTAATATTTGATTATACCTGTAATAGCATCAGAAAAGGCCAGAATGTAAATGCAATATTGTCTATCAAAATGCTACAGCTTAGTGTAACTATATAGTCACAAAAAATTCTAGATATTTTAATGTACCTGTTCTATTACCTCAAGGAGTGTTTTAGTTTGTAGTGATAAGACTTAGAGTGTTATTCCTTCATGACTTCATGGTGGACCATGTAGCCTTGACAGACTTACTGTGCTAACTCCTGATCTTACAATGATTCATAATAAGCAAAGGAAATGGTAAAAGTAGAGTATTCATCATTTTCAGCAAAACTGTGCTGACCAGGTCACCTTCTAGGGACCAGGGGAAATTATAGCATCCTCAGCATTGGCACCTGGGGTTGCAGCAA
>WEKX01022707.1:0-32528 GCA_013390025.1 Pitta sordida | reverse complement strand
CACATGTAGATTTTTGTCACCATGTTTTTTGAACTATGAAAATCTCAGAGATTTAATAATAGCACATATGATGCATCATCATATACTTACTCATTCCCATTTCATAAACAAAAAAGAATTTTTCAACACTGTCTTATATCCAACTTCTCAAATATATCACACCTGTTCAAAATGTAGCTTAATTAACCATTGTATATGTAAAAAGTACAGGTTCTAATCAAAATTTCATCAAAATTTTTCAGTCAAGGACTAACAATCTTTTCAAAGGTATTTTTATCAGCATCTACATGCAGAAAATTGTTTCTCATTCTCCATTTCTCAACAGGAGTCAAATGGCTTTGAAAATATCAGATGTTCTAAAGTTTACAGCCTCATATCAGAAATATGGTCTCTAACAGCTGCCAAACAGTGAAGTTTAATAGCCAAACAAAATCCTTTTTTATTTTTTGACTGACAAAAATCTATTAGGATACACTATCACTATGACTAGAAACATAGTGACTGATTTTCTTAATGTTTTATATTTATAGCTCGAAGCTATTTAATTGCTGATTGAATTGAAAATTATTCAGCCAAAATTTGTTTAGAAACATGTAAAAGTAGGACTCATATGGCTCTTAATAATACCAAGAGAAACACAGGCATTTATTAATATGAAAGATAATGGAGAATATTACTGACTGCTGCTGTTAGAGGACAATTGACATAACACAAAATTCTAGTTAAAATAACATACTGAAATATTTAAAGGATGGGTTAGGTTCTTACAGCTGAATAATAGTGTAGATTTGCCTGCTTAATCATGAAAAAAAATATGTGAAAACAACCATTCAGGTCTGTCAAGCAAATATATTTTACACCACTTCTAAAAATTACTCCTTTAAAGCCTTTTGAAAGGCACAGGGTAGGATTTCTTATTTCTATATAGTGTATAGAAAACAAAAAACATTATGCACAGCATCTATCCACTTGTTCAGTGCCTGATGAATTATCAATTCATAAACATTACAATAACAAAATATCATACCTGTATTTTCCAAAGAGAGTACTTGCAATGTTCCTTCTAAAACATTGATACATGAAAGTGGAGAGTTGCATGTTTCAGTAAAGTACTGAGAAAGAATATGAAAGAGAATTTATAGCCACATTATTTGCAAAGTGCTAGCCTACCTGTAATTCCTATATAGCACATATAATAACATATTTTAGGTTAAATTTTCACTTGTATTTACCCCATCCTTCGGGCTTGTAAAAAAAATCTAGTATGGTATGCTACACCACAATTCATTAAAAGAACCAAAAAAAACCCCAGAATCAGAAAGGGAGGATCTGATGGTTTTCTCTTCTCTTACTGTTACACGAGTAGAATATCTGTATGCCATATTTATACTTGACAATCTCTGTGATTGTAATATTTATTTGATTCATATCTCTTATATGATTAGACCTCTCACACGTGTACTCAGGTTTAATGCATGTGAAAAGTAACATTAACATGATATTATTTGAGANCATTGAGTCTAAACATGAAAAATGCTGAGTGTTTTGTATGGTGATCTTGTAAAACAATTCAAAATTAAATTAAGAAATCTCTGAATTCTATTTCAGAGATACTACTGAGACAAAGATTATGTACAAGAGATATTTATGTATCTATAAGAAAGAAATATATGATCAATCTAGATTAATTAAATCCAAAATCCATGTAAATTCCAAGTACTAGAAAAATGTGGGGTTAAATGATAATTATTTAATTGATTAAAAATATTTTCTTATTTATTGATATATATTCCTTTATTTCTAAGTAAATTTGAACACCAATTTTCTATTTTGCTTTACAACAGTGATATCACAAATAGGGGTATCTTGTTAGACATAATTTCCAGGACAGAATACGTTCATAGCATCTGACTTTATAGAATAGACTGAAACAATATATCACACTAGATTAGTTGCTACTCTGTTTCAGGTAAATAATAGAGATACTAGAAACCATTGTGATAGAGAGTAAACTAGTATGATATTCTGTGACTTAATAAACACTTTCAAGCAGACAGAATTTCCCCTAAGAATGTCAGCATGTTGCAGGATTAAGGACTCAGTTCTGATATTTGCTTATATTTTTTGTATGTAACAGAGACAACATGGAACCTTGCTCTTTTATGAATTTGGGAAGGATTTGCTAGCATTCAAAAAGGAAGACTGGATGCTCAAGCTTTGCTCCTGGAATAATTTGCATGCAGTAATTATTAATTTTGATTTATATTCAATGGTTAGACCACCCTGCAGAGAGAAAACAGATTTCATAATTTTGTTCAATACTGTGTTCTGAACATTTGTTTATTGGTTTGTTCTTGTGGTAGCTTATAATAATAGCCAGAGGGGTGAAAACTATATTTTATGAAGTTTCATAATTTTGTTTTTTCTTCATTCATGCTTTCTTGCAGAGTAATTCCTTAATTTAATTTGCGTATGAAGATGATAAGTAAATCTATTTTGCAAGCTATACTATATCAGATCATATTTATAAGACACACTGCTCCAAAGAGACAATTAGATAGGAAAATAACTGTAATATGTGCATAATTGAACTACAGAATGGCAAGGTTTTCATTAAATCTCTGTGCTGGTTTTGGCTGGGTAAGGTTAATTTTCTTCACAGTGGCAGTTATGGGTCTGTTCTTTGTATTTTTGCTGAACACAGTGATGATAATAGAGATTCTTTTATTATTGCTGAGCAGGACTTGCACAGAGACAAGGCCTTTTCTTCAGCAATGCTGGCAGCTCAGGAGAGATTGTGAGGAGACACAGCCAGGACAGGTGACTCAGACTGGCCAAAGGGATATTCCAGACCGTAAGACATTATGCTTGGTATATAACGTGAGGTGAGGAGAGAGCAAGTTGGAGACATTTGGAATGATGATGTTTGTCTTCTCAAGCAACTATTATGTGTGACAGAGCCCTGTCTCCTGAAGACGGCTAAACGCCAGATTGCCCATGGGAAGCAGTGAATTGATTCCTTTTGTTTTGCTTGTGTGAGTGGCTTTTCCTTTCCCTATTAAACTGTCTTTATCTTAACCCTTGTGTTTTCCAGCTTTTACCCTTCTGATTTTCTCCCCAATCCTGCTTGTGGGAGAGTGAGTGAGCAGCTGTGTGGTGCTTGTCTGCTGGCTGGGGTGAAACCACAACACTTTGTAATTCAGTCAGTCACTTGAGATGTTACTTTTGAATACCAGTAGTCATATGATTACTATGCAATTACATTAGTAATTGATAAAGTCACTACAGTGCTCTGTATAGGTAATGGATTCTTTATTTCCTATCTAGAGACCTTGAAAATACATTGTTTGAAACTGCCATTTAAATTAAAATTTTTATTAAGGAACCTAAGAAGTATAAAAAATTACCAATAGACATTTCTTCCTTAGTATAGAAAAACACTCCTTCTTAAGTTGCATTAGCTCATTAGTATGCTCTTCATATAGCTTTATAATGAATATTACAGTAAAGAATTACTGAGTTACCTCATATGTAAAATTAGTTCTCTAAGTCCTGGAATTCATTCTTCAGATTCAGGTTCTAAATCTGTAAAATTTAGTTCATTATTTTATCTAAAGAATTGTTTTGTTCTTTGGTTTACTCTGCTCACAGATCACATCCCTAGGACAGAGACGCATCCTTGCATGCCTTGCATGGTTTCCAAAGAATATTATCTTTTTTCTCCACAACTACTCAACTATAGCAGACCTAAGAGTCATTGTAGCATACCCTAGAAAGGGAATGAAGCATCTTTGAATTTTCTCAGGCTAAGGAAAAGAACACAAACAACAAAGGAATTCAGTTTTTTTCTCTTTTCTTGGTAGTTAGGAGGCTGGTTTGTCTTTGTGTACCCAGGTCTAACTAGCAGTGAAGCTGACCATGAGTGTCCAGTAAATAATATGCACATTGGGAATAGTGTTTCCAGTAAATATATCCATATATATTCGTGAAGAGGTGTGCAATCCTGCACATGCACACACTGCCACAGGGATTGGCACATACAGATGTCACAGCCTTCACACAAAGCTGAATTGCACAGCCCCCCTGACCTGGTTCTTTTCTTTTCAGCTGATTAGGATTGAAGTTCCATACTAGAACATGCTCATATTTTTATATAGTACGGATTCATCAGTTTTGGACACCTGGTCTCCCCAGAAACTACCATTAGATCCTAATTTGCCCAGGTGGTGACACCAGGGACGAGTGAAGTCCTGAGACTGCGGATCCACTCCAGCTGTTCTTGTCACACATATACAAACAGAAATAACTGTACCCAGGAGTTGATCAAGACCTATAGTCTCCCTGGAAGTTGAGACTCAGAACTGCAGTTTCTCAAGTAGCACCTCTGTCCTGTGATATCTTTAGTATCTGACTTGCAGCACCTTGGTCTCCATATAATTTTTCTTCAAACTTCTGATCTCTTCTCTGTAACTCAAACCTCTTGTGCTGGCTACTCCTCCCTGAAATGAGCATACACACAGAGAGAGATTGAAAACTAAGGTAACCCAAGGGAAAATACACACAAACACATCAGTGACTTCTGGTGTCAGCCCTCTTTCACAAACACAATCATCAGAGATAGAATTTAATTAGAAGAGACCAGAGAAATTCTAGTGTCTAGTAAAGACACAGTTGGACACAAAGACTGACTATTCCCTGTTCACATTCCACCAAACTGTTTTATTCCCTTTCCCCTCTGCTTTCCCACTCTTATCCCTCCTTTTACTACCTTTGGTTCTCCATTGAAATATTCCATGGTATTCCTGCAATATCCCTAGAAACATGCATAAGAAGTTTCACACAGTTTCAAAATACTTTTTCCCAACCTTCCCTTGTATGCTCCGTAACCTTATGCAATAATTCGAAGCCCAAAAGAGATTTGGGGGAGAGTTTTTTTGTCTGACTCCTTTGGGTAGGTTTCGCAGGTGGGGACAGGGCTGGTAGTTCCCTTTCAACAACTGTAGGTGTAGCCAAATCAGGATACTCTGCAGGGCTTGGGTTATTGGTATTTCTCTTCCTGCCTTGGCTTCTCCATACCTTTGTGGTTATAGTGAATACACTTTAAAGATATAACTAAGAGCAGCCACTAAATGCAGGTTTTTTAATAACAGTTCTAGATTTGAGCACCTCAAAATTAATTAAGTGAATTTTTCTTGCTTCAACATCTGTCTGGAAAGTTAAGCATCACCATGGAGAGTGGGGTGCTTTCCTGGTCTGATGGAGGAGCATCTAGATGGATAGATCCTGTTGTTGCAGTATCGCTGCCAGTTTCAGTTCTGTCAGTGTCAGCGCCTGTCTACCACTTCTTAGCAAAGACCACAGGCTGTTCAGGGTACTTACCTGCCTGATGTAACCACTCCATGTCAGCTAAATTTTCTGTGTTTTTGAAAACAGGCCTTTACAGCAAGTGCCCATGTTCCCAGTTGGAGGGAATAGGATAGGGACACAACTTTGATGGCATTGAGGGAAAGCTTTTCTGCCTAAGGTAATTTCTAGTCACAGAATGCAGTTTAGTATTCTAATAGACAGCATGGAAGTAATGAAATGTTGTAGATTATTGACTCATTTAAATAATCCTCATGAATAAATGCTTTGCTACCAGATGATGAAAAACAGTGCTTTTCCTACATTTTGTAGACCTTGATCATATACCTTTCCTGTTTTGTTTTATGGGGTTTTTTTTGTTAAATATGTAATTTATTTTATATAAAATACCTTTTTGTTGTACATAATTTACTGTGTTCTTAAAACATTGAGGAATACAACTACTCTGAATAAATATATTTGCTAAAATACCATAATTATTTCAAGCACTGTAGGGGGTTTAATAATCAGCAAATTAGAAAATATTCAGAGCTAAATAATCAGTAATGAATGTTTGCAGAATGCCATGGAGAGTTGGTTAGAAAGTAATTGCAGTAATATGTATAAATATACAGTATAAGCCATGATGAAAAAGTAAAAACACATTTCCCACGTAAGGAGTAAAAGTATTTACACCATTCCAGTTCTGACTGGAGAGTAAATTCTGTGCAATAACATTTCAAAATATCTGACGGGGGGTGTTGATCATTCAAGAAATTTGATACGATATCTGGACAGAAACATTTTATGCTGGGTTAGGAACTGGTTGGATAGACAACCTCAGAGAGTGTTGGTGAATGGTACTACATCTAGCTGGCAGCCAGCCATGAGTGGAGTCTCACAGGGATCAGTGTTAATCCTGACACTGTTCAAAGTCTTTATTAACGACATGGACAAGGGAATCGAGTCCATCATCAGCAAATATGCAGATGATACTAAGCTGGGGGCAAATGTCGAGCTGTCGGAGGGTGGGAGGGCCCTTCAGAGGGACTTTGACAGACTAGAGGAATGGGCAGACTGCAACAGTATGAGATTTAACAAAACTAAGTGCCGGGTTCGTCACTTTGGACATAACAACCCCATGCATCTCTATCGGCTGGGGGATGAGTGGCTGGAGAGTAGTGAAGTGGAGAGGGATTTAAGAGTTATGATTGACAGAAAACTTAATATGAGACCGCAGTGCGCCCAGGTGNTCCTGAGGGTCCCTTCCTACTCGGAATAACCTGTGAACCTGTGATATTATGTAATCTGAGTGTGAACACGGGTCTAAATCCACACAGGGAGATCACTATCCTGCTGTGTGACTGTAATCAGGAAAGTCAGTTTAATACAGATAATGTCAGACAGCAGAGCATGAGTAATAATCTGGTTTATCTTCTAAGAAACATAAAGAAAACACAACAAAGAATATTTTCTGTAACATCAAAAAATATTTGAAGTGCAACATAGAGCTAGTATAATAATGGGAAAAAATTCTTTTAAGTTTTTGTTATTCACATATGTTAACAAACACTATGAGAAAAAGAATCTGCTAATTCCTTGAAACAAGTAAAAGCAGAGAAAAGGAATACAAAGGAAATATGGAAACATGAATTCTATGGTCAGTAACAGAGGTGTAAACCTTCACTAAAAAAAAAGTGCAATAGAGAATTTATACAAGTGGGCTGATGACAGAAAGGACATGAAAACTTTGCAAAACCACTAAGTTCCACTTTCAGACTGAAACAGATATAAACCTCTTGGAAAATTGAGGAATTGTAATATTAAGATCAATCTGAAAGTTGGAAAATGGTAATTTTAATTTTCAAAATATTTAAAAACCTCAGAAACCATTTTAAAAATCTCTGTCTTTTCCTCACTGCCCTTCTTTTCACATCTAAATGCAGTATGGACCTATTTTAACAAAATGCCAAGGCTTCCTGATTTGATGTACTAGTTATCTCACAGCCAGCTGGGTAAGACAAGAGTCACATTAGATTTCAACCACAGAATGAAGATAAATGGTTTGGTGCATTTGAGAAGGTGGTTCCTGTGGGATGTGAACGTGAAATGCACTGGTGATAGCTATGGGCTGTGGTCAATACAAAAAATAATGGAAAATAAATCTTCATGCTAGATTCCTTAAGGACAAATAATATGGGCTGTGTGATATCTGACCAATGGAAAATGAAGAATTTAGGCAAGATGAATTGTCTAAAGTTATTTTTTTCAGATGAGACCAAAACCCATAAGGCTATACCTACACGTAAGTGAACACTAAAATCAAGAACAACTATACAATGGGTATAATTGGGGAAAAAATCCACTATTGTTTCTGTTTTACCCATGAATTTTCATATGATGCTAATATGGGGTCAGTGTTAGGCCCGGCACTGTTCAACATCATTATTGATGATATGGATGAGGGAATCGAGTCCATCATCATCAAGCTTGCAGATGATACCAAGATGAGGGCAAATGTTGAACTGCTGGAGGGTAGGAGGGCCCTTCAGAAGGACCTTGACAGACTAGAGAAATGGGCAGACTCCAATAGTATGAGGTTTAACAAGACTAAGTGCCGAGTTCTTCACTTTGGACATAACAACCCCGTGCACCACTATCGGCTGGGGGAGGAGTGGCTTGAGAGTAGTGAAGTGGAGAAGGACTTAGGTGCAATGATTGACAGGAAACTCAATATGAGCCAACAGTGTGCCCAGGTGACTAAGAAGGCCAGTGGCATCCTGGCCTGCATCAGGAACAGTGTGGTCAGTCGGACTAGGGAGGTTGTCCTTCCTCTGTACTCGGCTGTGGTGGAGGTGGTGAAGTCGCCGTCCTTGGAGGTGTTTAAGAGAAGATTGGATGAAGAGCTTAGTGACATGGTCTAGCTTGGGGGTGTAGGGCTGGATGGTCCTGTGGACCTCTCCTGGCTTGGACTGGCCTGTGCACCTGTGAGGGATCTAAGTTTATGTTTACCACTCTGGGGTGTGCGTTCGGTCTCTGTACAGGTGTTAGATGGTGACTTGGACTAGATAATCCTTGTGGGTCCCTTCCAACTCATAGTATTCTGTGATTCTGTGATTTGTCTCTCTTGCAAAAAAAAGCATAGGTAGCACATATTCCAGCACCAAGCCTGGCACAACAGTATTGGAAGTGGGCATGGTGACAGAAGGCTTACTCATCTCCTGCTTGAGAACTCCACCTAATAAAAAAAAAGGCTACTGCTTACCATCAATGCAAAATCAGGTCATTTCTCGAACATTATTACCATGTAAATATTAATTAAAAATTTCTTGTGTTTGACAATAATGCAGGAAATTCAAGTAAACTAGAAAGGATGGAGATTCCATTTTACCTCTCAATGTTAGCCTGAAATATATAAGTAGTTTGGGGCTAATCCTTGTCTGCAATGGAGTTCCTTACCATGTAGGCACTGATATAAAATATTCATAGAAACTATATAAAGCGAAAATTGTGAATAATGGTTAAAAAGCTTCAACCAACTTTTTCTAAAATCTTATTGTAGGAATTACTAGAAAAGAAGAAAAGTAAAAAGAGAGCATCATGTTATTAGGCAAATTTTTAAATTGCTTAGTTCTAAAACAAATGTTCAGTTTTAGTTATACGATCTCAAAAAGGAATCAAAAGAATTAAAAGAAATGAAAATAAAATCATCCATCAAAGAGAAAAGATACAGAATTACTTCTGCATATATCGAGTAAAACTCTTGAGGTAGGAAGAATGATAACTGAGGGACATTAATAAATATGAGAAGGTGGAGAAAGAATGAAATTCAATATTGCTCTAAAATTGAATGACAGTAAGTACTAAAGGAATGTTTCCTTAAACCTGACTATGTTAGTCTACCATAACCTATAACATTATATAAGAATTTTATAATAACGTAGCCAGACACAATTTTACAGAAGTGAGAGTTGTCTTCACGAAGGGGATATAACAGGATGGATGACTTTCACAAGTAACTGCATTCAAGTAGAAAAGTTACAGACAGACAAAAAGATGAACACAAACCTGATCACCTCGACCTCAGCAACTAACATGCTCCAAGAATCACAATCATCAGTGCTAACTGTCATCACTAGACTGTGACTCAACTCAATGGCCTGGAGGTGTTTAAGAGAAGCTTAACACCTACAAGATGAGGAGCTCAGTGACATGGTCTAGATGGTGGGAGGCTCGGATGGATGGAGCATGATGCTCGTGGTTCCACACTTGTGGATCTGATCCCTGGGTGGGTGTTCACTTGGGAGTTGGACTAGATGATCCTGTGGGTCCCTTCCAACTCAGAATAACCTGTGAACCTGTGAACTCAAGTTTACTCAATTTGATCCTTTTAATTCTCTATCCCTTCCCAGCATGGAGGGAGTGAGTGAGTATGTGGGGCTCGCTGGGATTAGAACAAGAGCCATTCATTTTACTATCAGTTCTTATAATATTTCATAGTGACACAGTTTAAAATATAAAACTTATCGTCTGTGTGTATTTTCCATATAGTGACCTGAAAATCAAAGAGTGGAAAACAACACCATGGTAGGTTAGAAATATCAAGAAGTTTAAATAATATAGGAAGGAAAATGGTTATGATATTTAATTTTTTTTCTATACTTATTTAAATTCTTGTGGAAAAATAATTAATTATTCTAAATGACTATTTGAATTTCTAGTAATCACGTCAATGCATTAGGCTGAAATTTATTGGGGAAATTATGTTGCTGGAGTCAACAAAAAGTCTGACTGAGCAAACTGTTTCCCTCTACATTATACTGTTATACCTACGCTCATAAATCTGGATAATATGATCTGTCTTGTTCTAGAGTCCTTAGAGACTGGTGGATGAAATTTCTGGAGTCTACTTATTATTTGCAGAAATAATTTCTGATAATGTCATTATCCAAAGGGGTCAGATGAAAATGAGATCTAGTTTGCAAACTGTAGAGTTGAAATTACTTGCTACTAATAACACATTGCAATTAATGACAGTCTGTAATATGGCTCAGTTTTTCTTTAGATATCTGTCAGACTTTTTATAAACATATAGGTATATGTGCATATGTCAATTTATACACTTGTAGTGAGTTTGTCTGAGCCCCATGGCAGCCTTTACAGTGCTGTGTTTTGTATTGGTAGCTAGGAGGGTGACCAGCTGAGGTCAACCTATATACACCTATATATGTTCCAGAATCTGCAAGGATAGCAAACCCACTAAGTACTCAAGTACGCCATGCCTGTAGCCATGCCCCCCCGCCCCTAATGAGGTCTAGAGGGCAGTCCTGAGAGCATGGCTCCCTCTGTACTGCCTCATTAAACCGGAGGAAATGCCTTTTGCCACTTCCCAGCAAGGGAAGGGAGCTGCTTTTCTGAGCACAGAAACCAGCACAGCTTGAAGCCAGCACCTGGCCTCCTCGCAGATCCGAGCAAGCACAGAGCCTCCTGCCACTGTCTTTTCCCTGTGTGTCTGTGCTAGGTTTTATTGGGGTTTCAGGCTGATGGTGTGTCCCTTGTGTTCAAACACAGCTGAGGCAGCATGCCGCTCCAGAGCAGGACTCTGGCAGAGGCTTGGGGAGTGAGTTTGCTTCTGGCCAGTGTGGCACCGTGTCTACCTTGGCGCTGTGCAATGGGAGAGGCAGCTGAACAGGCTGGGACAGTTCCTGCTGTTCAAAGGGGCTGTAGTGCACCCAAACAGTACTAGGGAGAGAGCTAGGGTCTGCCTCCTGCATCTCATCAGGGATGTCTGCAGGAGCATGGGCTGGCAGCAGCTGCGCAGGGCGAAAGAGCTGCTGCTGCTCCTGAGATGTGCATGATGGGGGCAGACAGGGGCCGGCGTAGCACCGGNGCAGACAGGTGCCGGCGTAGCACCGGAAGACAGATGTGTCCCGCCCCATGTATTGGGTCTGTCTGAGTCCATAGCAGTCCTCGCAATGCTGTGCCTTGGAGGGGTGTTGATAACAAGTGTTTTTACTACAGCTGGGCACACTGACCCTTCCTCCCAACTGAGGACGAGATTCTGGGAGGGCACATGAGCAGGCTAACTGATCCAGACTGACCAAAGGGATATTCCATACCATATGGCGTCTGTTCAGATATAAAAGCTGAGGAAGGGAGCAAGGATGGGGGACATTCATTGTTCTGGATGACTGCTTCCTAACACTCGTAGGAGCCTTACTTCCCTGGATGGAGATACTTCTGTGGATAGGGAAGTAGAGATTAGCTTATTTTGCTTTGCTTCTGTGCAGGCTTTTTGCTTTGCTTTACTTGTGCTCATATTAAACTGCCTTATTCCAAACCACCCTTTATATATCATCTTATTATTGGGACTGAGTGACCATTCAGGCCCCTGGCATATAGACAGGGTAAAACCCATTACACCTCGGAAGCATGCCCCAGCCCCACTCATCTGTGTGCCTTCTACCCCAGCCCACAGCTTTTTCCCCTGCCCTCTCTTACCCTCCCTCCGCACCTCCTCCACCCCACACATCCTACGTTTTTATTACATGGCAATAAATATCTACATACAAAAATCCCTCTCGTGATGCTCAGAAGGAACTTTTTTATTTTGGGCAGTGAGGGGGGTTCCAGTGCCAGCACAGGGATCGCACTCTGATGTCAGGAGCCCGTGCTGACTATGTCGCCAATGTCACGCCGGTGCAGACAGAGCTGAAACGTGTTGTCGAGCCAGTGGTTCTTCTCGCAGCCTCCTGGGGATTAAATCTCCCATCCGCCACCACCTCGAGGTCAGCATTGATGGCAGCAACTGTCCTCTGCCATGCTCCTGTTGCCAGGGCACCACCATGTCCAGAAGTGCTGGCACAGCCCCGGTGTCTCTGCGCCGGCCATGCAGCAGTGCTCCGGGCTTCACGGAGATGGTAGCGGTTCCCCTTTCTCCTAAATGGTGAGAATGAAGCGTGTATGGCAAGTCTGTTGGGCAGCGACAGCAGGAGGAACCTATTATATATTCATAAGCTTGTTATATATTAATGAGATGACAGGTTCATGGTACATTCTGCGCACATACCGAGGTTGCACAACTCACTGAAAAATCACCTGCAACTATTCGGATCCAGCAAATTACAGGTTGTCAATATGAGGAAGATCACTGTATATGCTTATAATTTGCATTTTACCAATATGGTCAGAATTCTGACAGGTACAAAGGAAGGAGAACATTTCCTTTATAAAGTCCTTTACAATTTTTGTTTCACTGACTTTTTTCTTAAAGTCAATAGAAACAAACTCAAGATTGACCCAATTTTATTTCTTCTCTAAATTGTATTTCCAGTGTGGTTTTTTTGTGGTTTTTTTCTTTTTCAATTAATTAAACACAATATTTGCAGTAGGAATTGAAAATTTTCCTTAGTCACTGAATAAATTCCCAAATCAATATGTGCATTTTTATGAAAATATTTCAACTTCCTTTCAACTTCCATATACAATTCCTTTGATTGTAAAAGCACTATTTACTAGAGAGCTTTAGGAGCTTATAACCTCTCCTTCTACTAAAACTTCGTCCAGTATATCTAATGGTCCATCCATCTATTTCCAATCTTATTATAAAGCAAATACATACACAGTAATCCCTCGCTACTTTGCGTTTCAGCTATTGCAGCATCTGTACATTGCAGATTTTGTTCCTGCAAAGATGTTTTCTGGCTTACTCCCTCTTGTGCCCCACGTGGGGTGAGGTGATGGGGGCGGAGCTGGCAGGTGCTCCTCCCTTGAGAGCTACTCAGAGCGCGGTTGCTTATAACAGTGTTGCAAAGATGTGGGGAAGCTTTATAACACTGTCTCAAAGGTACATTACCCGCTCTGCTGTGGTGAGTCCTCCTCCTCTGCTAGCTGCTCTTAGTTGTTGCTAGCTGCTGCAAGCAGGAGCATGCAACAGGTGGCAGCAGTATGCACAAGCATGCAGCAGCAGCTAGCTGTTTTCTCCTGCTGCATATGGCAGTAGTTACATATATATGAATTGCTACCTCACAGATTTTGCTTATTACTTCATGCTTCCAGAACTGAAGCCCAGCAAAATTCGAGGGTGTTTTTAATTGTACTAGGGGAATCAATTGATGTTCAAAAAAGGTATACACACTGTTTAGCCATTCTTTTTCAAATTGTCACAGTAAGTTGTGTAAAACTGTACCTATAAGTGCATAAAATACTTATTTTCAATGAATTTGCATATATATATATATGAATACAAGTATTTAGTTTCAGATTGTGAACATTTTAATTCAGACTGAATGGAAATATTTTTGTGTTTGAGTTAAGAGATAAATAAACTTAGTTAAACTTATTCTCCAAATAAGTACTTTAAATGTAGAGAAAAAACTATTTCATTATTCAGATATATGAATCAATGTTTTGATTCTCCATTCGATTTCCATTTAGTTGCTAAAATATAATTAAAAAAATATCTGAATCCTGATTTAATTTTTGGAAGGATGGTATTTTTCAAAACAATAATATCAAGTTCATTTAGTATTACTTGTCTTCTGCATTTCATAATTGCACAGATCATTTGTAAATTCTCAGTACTATGTCTGTCTTTTATATTAGTGCAAATATTTTTATTATAAAAATCTCTTTGGTCTGAAAAATTTAACTGGCATTGTTTTTTATGTCTTTGATTTAGTCTGGTAAATGAGTGATTACACAGTAAAGTGAAAGATTATCCACTGGCTTTTTTAAACCTCAGGAATACGTTGGGAAAAGATGGAGTTCACAGTTTCACACAGGTTCACAGGTTATTCCAAGTTGGAAGGGACCCACGGGATCATCTAGTCCAACTCCCAAGCAAACACCCACCCAGGGATCAGTTCAGTAGTATTTTCTTCATATTTCTTCATTATTTTAGATAGAAATTTGTGGACTGGCCAGAAGCATTTCAGAATTGACAGAAGCCATATTATTAAATGACAAATCTACTTTGTAAACAAATTCTTAGGGTTCTCCTTCACATACTGTCCTGGTTTAAAAGCTGAGAATCACAGAATATTCTGAGTTGGAAGGGACCCACAAGGATCATCGAGTCCAACTTTTAACACTGTCTCCCTGGCGGGAATTGAACTCGAGTCTCCCACATGCCAGGTGAGGACACCTACCACTGTACTAAAGTGGATTTCATTTCATCTGTAATAGATTTAATTTTCTTCCTAGTAGCTGTACAGTGCTGTGTTTTGGATTTAGTATAAGAATGCTGTTGATTACACACTGATGTTTTAGTTGCTGCTGATCAGGACTTAATGTAAGTTAAGCACTTTTCAGTTTCCCACGCTCTGCCAGTGAGGAGCTCCACAAGAAACCAGGTGTCTCACCTGAGCTGGCCAAAAGAATATTCCATACTACAGGATGTCACGTCCAGTGTATAAACTGGGGAATTCAGCTGGGAGATGTTGATTACAGTTAAGGGACAGGCCGGGAGTCAGTCAGTGGGTGCTGTACAGTGGCATTCTGCACCACTTGCCTTTCCTGGGTTTTGTCTCTCTATTTTTGTGATCTCTCTTTACATTACGGTTATTATTATGTACTATGATATCATAACTATATTCTGGTGTATTTCAGCTATTAAGCTGGGTTTTTTTCTCAACCCATGGGTATTACTGTTTCTTATTATTCTCCTCCCTGCTCCTTTGGTGGTTGGGTGGGTTGAGTATCTTTATGGTTACCAATTGAGGTTAAACCATGAGACATTCTTTTATTCTGAGGACTCAGTCTACTGTAGAGATTCCCTGTAATCAAATATTTTTCAACATTTTCTTCTGTTGCAAGTCTCAGAAATAGTGAACACTCAGAAATAATGAACACTTGAGGTGAACTGTAGAGGCTGTCTTGACTAAAAGAAGTTTGAAGTGGAAGCAGGTGTAAAAGGAATAATTTTAGTAAAAGCTTCCACTTGGATAGATTTTTTTAACTACTGAGTGTTGTGAATCTTGAAGATTTATGGAGTGCTTAACCCCTAAACCAGGTCTACCTTGTATTTACCTTGTTGATTTGTAATTATTACTTGACGTTGGGCTACAGGTTGGACTTGATGATCTCCAAGGTCTCTTCCAACCTTGCTAATACTGTGATACTGTGACATATGTGGATTTATGAAGGTCACTGTATCTCTTAAACTCACTTTTTCTGCAGTAGACACAAATGATTTGATTTTTATCGTGTTCAGAATATTTTATACTCATTATGTTTGGGCATGCTGTAAGCATATTTCCATACTGATGAGCTCATCATCTTTTTTTCAATTCCCACTGTTCAGGGGAAAGAAAGAAATAAAAAGTATATTTAGATAGCATTGATCTATACCAAAAGTTCAGACTAAATAGTTTATATTCCACTAATTTTCAAAAATTTTAATTCCCAGATCTCCTAGACGTTTGTTTTCTCTTTAATTTTAAGCTTGTAAGCTAGAACTTGTTGGTTGTACATTATGTAAATTATGTTAATGCTCTTTAGTTTGGATTCTGATGCATAGTACAATTTTTGTTTTACATTGAAGGTCAGGATTACTTCTATTTTTTTTTATTTTTTTTTATAATGTGAATTAGAGACATATTTCAGAAGACTAGTTTCTCCATGTCTAGACTAACTCATCAGGCCTTATACCGTTTCCCCTATGCTGTCCCTTTAGGAAAAGATCTATGTTTTACCTACAGTAGTTCCTTTTGCAGAAAGAGATCTATTTGTTTTGTCTTCCTCCAGAAATACAGGCTATAAGTTGGGGATAAAAACTTATCTTGAAAAGTGAAAAGCATTATTTTAAGTCCCTTCAGTCTGATAGCTCCCTGGTCACAAAAGTCTGAGGGTCTTTGTCATTGCTGTTATTGTTTGTTATCACTCTTTCTTTGTCAAGCATCTGATCACACAGAACCACAGAATATTCTGAGTTGGAAGGAACCCACAAGGATCATAAAGTCCATCTTCCAAATGAATGCCCACACTGGGATTGAACCTACAACCCTGGAGCCATGGGCACCACACTCTGTCAATCCAAGCCAATTTCAGGATTGTGTCTTTTTTTTTAATTTATTTATTATATAGCCTAATTCCTTGTCCCATCGTCCCATTAGACCATGTTGCTGCATTCCTCGTCCAGTCTTTTCTTAAACACCTCCAGGGATGGCAACTCCACCACCTCCCTGGGCACACCATTCCCCTGAGGGATCACTCTCTCTGTGAAAAAGCTCTTCCTAACAGCCAGTCTAAACCTCCCCTGGCATAGCTTAAGGCCATGTCCTTTTATTCTCGTGTCATCAGCCTGAGAGAAAAGATTCACACCCACCCAATTGCAACCTCCCCTCAGGTAGTTGTAAACAGCAATGAGGTCACCTCTGAGCCTCCTCTTCTCCAGGCTGAACAATCTCAGCCTCTGCAGTCGCTCCCCACAGGGCTTGTTCTCCAGTCCTTTCACCATCCTTGTCACCCTTCTCTGGGTGACACCCTCTCCAGTATGTTTTCTTAGATTTCAGCTGAAAAGAAGATAATTATAGGAAGACATTAATTCTAAATAAACTGCTTGCTTATAATTTCCAATTAACATCAGAAGACTTTTAAGCAACACTAAAATGTGCATTGTAAATATAATCTTTACAGTTTTTCCTATACTAATAGGCACATAGATCAAATAAATTGTATTTTTCAAGTAAGAATTATTACCTAATTTATGTATGATATATTAAAAGTGTCATCATTGTATATTCTATTTAAAATTATTTATTTTATAACACTTATTAAAGAGTATTTGCCACCTTGAAAGAAGATAGGAATGATCTGCCCAGGGAGGTGGTGGAGTCGCCATCCCTGGAGGTGTTTAAGAGAAGACTCAATGAGGAGCTCAGTGACATGGTCTCGATGGTGGGAGGTTTGGACAGATGGAGCAAGGTGCTCGTGATTCCACACTTGTGAGCCTGATCCCTTTGTGGGCGTTCGCCGGGGAGTGGGACTAGATGATCCTGTGGGTCCCTTCCAACTCAAAATAACCTGTGAAAGTGAAAATCATTGTCATATCCGAAGGTATTCGTCAAACTTTTTACAGGATCTAATGTAAATCATTGCATTACAACTGGAAAATTATTGCCATCTCCAGACTGACTTTTTTTATTTTAATTTTGAAATAAAGAATTTTATGTGCTTATAGTAAAGATTTATGTTTTTTTAATTATTGATGATAACAGAATCCTGTTCAGATTTCCATATTTAAAAATAAATTGTAATAATACACACTCACAAACATGGAGACCTGTAACAGATTGGTTTTTGCACACTTAGGGTTACATACGGAATGTTTTCTAGGATGTCTGTAGCATAGCTTGATCTGCAATGGGTCAAATTCTGTTGATGAGTGGACTTACATTTTGAGGGAGAAGAAGAAAACTGGGTCCTTAGAGTCCATTTTAGCAAATCTCAAGGCAATATTAATATAGTTAAAGAATACACAGACTTGTCTCTTTATTTTCAATATGCATCTTAATTACTTGAGAGTTAGGCTTTTTGTAAAGAAGGAACAAATAGTTGACTACAGATGCATCATTTTGCCTGATAGAGGTTATAGAGAGATGCAGCTATCATGTTCCAACTTCTGGCTTTGTACAAACATTTTAAAATATTATGATAAGGTATTTTAAAACTTAATTAAGATGATTATTAGCTAGTGTCTGGGATATATTAGTGCATTCCATGCTATCAGAGTTTCATGATCCCAAGTAATAATGCATACAGTATTTTCAGCAGTGGTATAAGACATATAGGCCATATCCATATTTTATAACCAGATAAGACTTATCTTCCCCTGTTTCTTTAAAAGGGGCATGTTTTCTCCATTTACTGGCTCAAACTTGGAGAAAAATCTTGTGGAACACCTGAAACAAATAAGCTTTCTCTTTAATGTAGAACAGATATATCACACAATTTGTGTCACAAAATAGAACAGAACCAGAACATAGTAAACAGATCTGCAAGGTTAAAAATAACAGTAGAAATATTGGTATTAAGATATGTTCAGAGGTTTTTTTACAAAGTGCATCATTTGTAACTATTACGTGTTATCTTAAAAGTAAAGTCCAGACTCACTGAAAATCACTTTGTGAAAATCCTACTGGATATTCTTTCCCTTATTGTGCATGAATACAAATATCTTAGCATTTTTGCTTGTAATGTAGTTACATTACAGTGAATGAAACCTCACAAGAAATGCTCTGAGGAGTAGTAGAGTATGGAAATGTCAGGAACATAATGTATCAAGAAAAAAAGTTCATATCATAAAATTTTTGCACATATAATTGAATTATGTGATGTTACAGTAGGCTTAGCTTGACTGGTTACATATTGACACTAAGATCTAAATTACAGAATCACAGAATGGGTAAAATGGAAGGGATTACTGGCAGAACATCTAGTGCAACAAGATTGTGTCTATATTGTTGTTGAGTATCTCTGGTGAGGACGACTCCACAACCTTTCTAGACGACTTGTCCCAGTGCACAGTCACACCCACAGTAAGGAAGCTCTTCACTCTCAGGCAGAACTTCCTGTGCATAGGTTTCTTCGTGTTGCCTCTTGTACTGTTGTTTTGTTACATTATTATTTGGCAGAGGTCTGATTTTTTCACTATTTTTGGTTCTGATGAGTAACACAAACTTCTGCTTAAACAGACATTTTCAATTATTTTATCTAATAAAAATAAAAATTAATTCCTTGAAAAATTGCTCTTTCCACATCCACTGCCTGCCACCCCACAACTCAGGGTGCAGTTTTTTAAGTGCTGGTTTTCACTGCATCATTATAAGCCCATCCCAAAGTACATCATTCAGATCCTACCACAATGCAATTCTGTCACAAAATGTCTGTCCAAAGGATCTCTGCTGAGCTCAGCTCTGGTTCCATGTTTCTGGGCTCTTAAAGTATCTGCAGCTGTTGCAGCATGATTCTCCACCTTCAGTCGTGGCCTCAGGTGGATACTGCATCACTGGTTCCTCTCACGGTATTCCACAGGTTTGCAGGCACATAATCTGCTTTCACCATGGTCCATTCCACAAGCAGCAGCAGGATGCCTGGAATGCTTCCTACCCCTTCTCTAGTAGGCCTAGCCGTGACTTCATAGCTTCTCCACATAGGCCCTCTTCTGGCAATCTACATCTTGTTACTAACTTTTTTCCCCTTTCTCAAATATATTGTTCACAGAGGCATCTCTATCTCCTTCTGCTCATGACCTTGATCTCCATAGCAGCAATGGAGGCCCAAGCAGAAGCTATTAACCCCCTCACTGCCAGAGGGAAAAAAACAAACAAGCCATGATAGTTGTACAGCCTGGAGAAGAGGAGGTTCAGGGGTGACCTCATTGCTATTTACAACTACCTGAAGGGAGGTTGCAGTCGGGTGGATGCAAGTTTCTCAGGTGGTCAGCACCAGAACAAGAAGACACGGCCTTAGGCTACACCAGAGGAGGTTTAGACTGGATGTTATGAAGAGTTTTTTCACAGAGAGAGTGGAAAGGTGTGCCCAGGGAGGTAGTGGAGTCACCATCCCTGGAGGTGTTTAAGAAAAGACTGGATGGGGAACTCAGTGACATCATCTAGGCGATGGGAAGCTTGGATGGATGGGGCATGGTGCCCATGGCTCCAGAGTTGTGGTTCGATCCCTGGGTGGGCACTCACTTGGGAGTTGGACTAGATGATCCTTGTGGGTCCCTTCCACTCAGAATAACCTGTGAACCTATGATAACGCACAAGTGTTTTGACTACCGCAGGGCACACATCACAACAATGTTCCTCCCCCCCAACTGAGGACAAGATTCTGGGAGGGGACATGAGCAAGCCAGCTGACCCAGACTGACCAAAGGGATATTCCATACCATATTATGTCATATTATTTCAGCTCAGATAGAAAAGCTGAGGAAGGGAGCAAGTGGCAGGGTGGGGTGGGGGACATTAATTGTTGTCAATGACTACCTTCTAATCACGCATAGGAGCCCTGCTTCCCTAGATGTAGATGGATACCTCTGCTGATGGGAAGTAGAGATTAGTTCTCTTGCTTTGCTTCTGCATATGCTTTTGCTTTGCTTTATTTCTATTTATATTATATTGCCTTGTTCCAACCCACCCTTCGTATACCGTCTTATTTTTTGGGACTGAGCGACTGTTTAGGTCCCTGGCATCTAGCCAGGGTAAAACTCATTACAACAGGAAAAACTTCATAACAGAGACTGAGGGAGAGGAGTGAAAATATGTGAGAGAAACAGCCCAGCAGACACCAAGGCCAGTGAAGAAGGAGGGGGAGAAGATACTTCAGGCAGTTTCCTCTGCAACCTGTGGTACAGACCATGGTAAGGCACCTTTTGACCCTACCGCCTGTGGAGGTCCAGAGAGGACCAACTTGCATCCTGTGAAGAACCCCCATGCTGGAACAGGTGCATGCCCAAAAGAGAGTGTGATCTCATGGCAAACTCACACTGGTATAAGAAATGCCTAGAATCTAAAACAGGCAGCACTATAATCCTGAAGGAATTAAGATGAAACTTAACAGGACAAATTCTGAGTCCTAAAACGAATGTCCTAATTAATTACATATCCCCAGATATACAAAGGTGTAAAGGACAATGCCCAAACATGTAGATATGGTGCCAGACTCACAACTTATGTGTCTTCTGGAGCAAAGTAATTATCCTGCAATACATATATTAAGCAGAGCAGAGGTAATATTCGTAAGACAGTAATACTACATTTTCTGTGACCTGAGGGAAAAGTGTATGTTACACAACAGAATATTGCAAACCTTCCATCACCATTTATTTTCTCCATCACCCAGAAATAATAACCTTGATCTTTGTTCTTCAGTTTTTTTGAACAATGCTCTGTTTTGACTAAAATTCAGTGCTGAAGACAGAAGATTAGCTATTGTTAGCTGAGCAAAAAGACTGCTAGCATATCACATTACAGTGCTTTTGGTATGGGGGAATATAAATTAAATGATAGTAGAGTATAAGAGATATGGGCCAATTTTCTGACATTTTAGATTCTGAAATACAAATTATGGTTATAATTGACAACAGCGTAACTACTCAAATATTTTTCTCAAATATTGATTCGAAATATACACAATTTCGAATTGTGGGGGTGCGGTGTTTCATTTTACCTACCGAAAAAGATACTTCTTCATCCTTTGGTTATCCTTTGCATTAATTCCTGTCACTAACAGTAATGAGTGGTTGTAATGTCACCTAGAAATGAGAGGCTACAAAGTCAAGTGGAATCCTGTGAAGAAAAACCTCATGATGACACAGCAACACTTAGAAGTCCTGAGTCCTTGTCTTTCTTGAATCCTGACAGGAAAATGAATGATTAAAAACTTTGTTGTGACTTTCAATTATTACAAAACCCATATATACACACACATACATACACATTTAACCTTCACTTAGAAACGTCAAATTGTGCTTTATTGTTTCAGTTTTCCAATTTGTTTCATAGCAAAATTTTATAATCTGTACAAATTTGTACTTGTTTTGTATTAAGAAAAACTATTGCAAATAGAAGTTTCATACACAGGATTTTCCCCTTTAATTTTTATCACTGTTTTACCCAGAAAACTGTTATGTATAATATTGAAACAGTTTTAGCAACAGGACAACCTTTCAGTACATTCACATGCATATGAAATGTTTCAAAAAACCCACACAGAGATCACCTTGAAAATTCATTCTGCATGTCATATAAACATTTATAAAATATCAAAGGTTTTAAATCAAAATAGTATTTTTCTTATAATGTTTCTGAATCAAATAGGGATGACATAGAAGACTATTTTTTTCTAGATCATATTTTTCATGTCTGTAAATTTTCTGGTTATTTTTCTGTTCCTATTTTATACCAAGATCATGGTTACAGAAAATCAGTAAAATAAAAACTTAGGATTTTATTTACATATAGACATAAATGTAAAAACAAACAAAGGAAAAGATTACCGTAACAATTGAGATGCAATTAATAAAAAGAATAAAATGAAGTAATTCCACCAAAAACATTGCTCCTTGTTAATAATTTTTTTAAAAAGCAGTAATTTATTCATTTTATTCTGAATAGTTTCCTTTCCACCATGTGCTCTGAAAGTAGGGAAAAAAAAACAGAACTTGAACCTTATTTCTTAACAAAAAGCAGAAATAGAATTTTTTTCCTCTCTCTCTTTTTTCCCTATCTATACCCCCATGCCCCTTCTTGTCTTTTCTTTAAAGATTTCAGGTGTTTGACTATCAGTTTGTTGGCAGTTTTGCAGATTCGTCTTTTGTCAGTGAGTTACTTTAGACAATATGCTTCAAAGAAATCCCTTTTTATTAATTTTCCCAGCCTATAGGTTATTGCTTATCAGCAAAGCTAAGAAAATTATCCTTTTTTACAGTCATTATAGATTTAGGTCTTGGCAGCTTCCTTCAGAGCATACCCACCTACTTAATTTTGGAGTTCACCATGGGCTGCAGCACGAATGCCTACTCTGACGGGGCCTCTCCATGGGCTGAAAGCGGATTACCTCATCATCATAGTCTTCTCTGCAGGCTTCACAGCAATCTCTGTTCTGGCAACTGTAGCACTTAGTCCAAGCAGAAAGTTCAATGACTGCAAGCCCTAGACTCTGCCCCTTCCGGGTGATGAAGAGTTGTCAGCTGACACCAGCTCCGTTGACACGGGTGCTAGAGAACTGATTCAGTAGTGTCTGAATGAAATATTTTTTTCTTTTCCTGTTAAAGATATTATACCTTTTCATGCTCACTTTTTTTCGTCTTGAATCCCCAATCTACCAAGACATGAAGAATAATTAGGATGGTGAAAGACATACATCATTGAGTTCAGTCTTTGACAGAATACCACAATGCCAACTAAACCATTGCACTAAGTGCCAAGTCCAGTTTCTTGAACACTTCCATGGATGCTGCATCCACCACCTCCCTGTGTAGCCCATTCTAATGTTTCATCACCTTTTCCATGAAGAAATTCTTCCTGATGTCCAACCTGCACCTCCACTGGTACAGCTTGAGGCCATGCCCTTTAGTTCTTCTGATAGTTGATTGGTAGAAGAGGCTGACACCCACCTTCCTGCAACCTTCATTCAGGTAGTTGTAGAAAATGATAAGGTCTCCCCTGAGCTCCTATTCTCCAGGCTAAACAATCTGAGTTCCCTCAGTCACTTCTCACAGGGCTTACCTTCTAGATGCTTGACCAGCTTCTTTGTCTTTTTCTAGACACGCTCCAGCTCCTCAATGTCTTTCTTGTGGTATGGAGCCCAAAGCTGGACACAGGACTTCAGATGTGGCCTCATCAGTACTGAATAGATGGTGATAATTACAGCCCTGGTTCTGCTGTCAATATTAAGGATATCTTTGGCCTTCTGTGCCACCTGGGCACACTGCTCACTCATGTTCAACCAGCTGTTGACTAGCACTCACAGGTCCCTTTCTGTTGGGCAGCTTTCCAGCTGATCTTCATCAGCTGGGAGCATTGAAAGGGCTTGTAGTGATTAAAGCGCAAGACCCAGCACTTCACCTTATTGAACTTCATACCATTGGCCCTGGCCTATCAATCCAACCTACTCAGATCCCTCTGCAGAGCCATCCTACCCTACAGCAGATCAGCACTCCTGCCTAACTTAGTGTCATCTGTAAAATTACTGAGGGGGCAAGTTGATCCCCTTGGATAGATGATCCATACAGATATTATACAATACTCTCTTAAGCTTTACTGGTTTTAATGTTTCTGTAGACCTTCTGATGCCTGTTTCTTATCACTTTTCAATTTTATCAGCTGTTTGAGCCAATGTGTCTTAATTCTGTGTATCAGATCTTAGTCTTTGGTCCTTGGATCAGGCAATTGAACAACCATGGCAGGCAGGGAAGGCAGTCAAAACATTTCAGACTTGTACAAGCACATCTAATTCTGCTAGAATCCAAATGTCCTTAACACATCCTTGGGCACCTATGCAGCCCCAATCCACCTCTACAGCTGGCAGAAAATTAGTCTGTTCATCTTCAATGTGTAGCAGGAAAGTAGAGAAATTGAGACAGAACCATTAAAGAAAAGTATAGGAAAAAAATAGAGGTTATTTTCTAAGTAACATAAAAAAAATTATCATGTAAAATTAAGCAATTTTCATCTGTGTGGTAACTAATTTCTGTCTTCTCTTTGATTGATAACAATTTTGCATTTGAATTGAGGATTCAGAAAATTTAGTGAGTTAGGTAGAAGCTTAGAGATTTAGGGATTTTTGTGAAATATTGAAATTTTAGTGAATTCTAGAAGGATTTTTAGATTTTCAAATCATTCACTTGGCCTGAAAATTAAACATGCAATATTAAACGGAAGAAAGTCTTATTTCCCAGTCCTGAATGGTGAAAAAAGAGTATTCTAGTCAAAACATGGGGCAAAAATGTGAAGCATTTAAGCTGATTGGTCAAAGGTCTTAAAGCAAAGTTGAAATTTATGACATCATGTTCAAGGGATGCATATTGATGGAGTAATTTCCATATGTATGAGACANCTTCAGTCGTGGCTTCAGTGGATTCTGTATCACTGGTTCCTCTCTCTCTAGTCCATAGGTTTGCACCATGTTCCTTTCCACAAACAGCAGCGGGATGCCTGGAATTCTTTCTACCACTTCTCTAGTAGGCCGGGCAATATTAAACGGAAGCTTCCAGCCTCTCCACACGGGCTATGTTCCAGCACACTACATCTTGCTACTAAGGTTTTTTTTCTTCTCTCCCAAATATGATTATTCACAGAGGCATCCCTATCTCTATAACCTTGAATGCCATGACAGCGACTGAGGCCCAGGCAAGAGCTGAGTTGTTAACCCCCTCGCTGCCAGAGCAGCAAAAACCTAAACCAGGACACAAGGGTATAAAAACGGACACTGCTGTTCCTCGTTCCTTGGTTCTTAGGCCAAAATAAACTTTTTTTCTCTGCTTACAAGTAGCTACCTTGAGTCCTGGCTGATTTCCTTTAAATCACTTTCATAGATAATGTTTTAGTTGTAACTAATTTTATGAAACAAAAGTGTTGCATTCAGGCCTCTGATCACATATGTTGAATTTGTAGAGTTATATTTTGAAAATTCGCCTTTAGGAGATTTCATCTCTTTTTAAATGCAGTTAATATAGGAGATCTGAAAAAACCTGGGGTTTTGTGCATTTTACTGTTAATTGCAGTAATAATAAAAGTAATTGCTTGTAATCCAGTAAAGTATAATTATACCTAGCTTGATTTAGACAAAGATATAGATATTTCATAATTAGATCACATGAAGCATTGTATGAATAATTCATAAGAAAATATGATTAATGAGAATCATTTTGTAGAATTAGTTTAAATAAATACTCAAGTTATAGGCACACCATGTGGGATTTACCTTATCTGACCTTAGCTGTCTAACAGATAGTTATTTAAGTCTAAGTTGGTGCTGTAGGGGTGTCACCCTCACTAATGAAGAGTAGTCAGCAAGAGAAGAGGCAAGGGAAAATCTTGGTCAGGTCTCTAGGTCAGCTTGACTAAGATAACCTTAATTAGTACTTCTGGACTGTAAAAGTATTTGGTCAATACCTGGCAGCAGACATTGAAGAAATGTTACTTGACTGATCTATACAGATAATGATATTTCTTTAGATTCATCTGTTCTATATTTGATAAGTTCTTACTACCATAATTACAATTAAGTTAAAGAATCCTCAATTAGTTACTAAATTTGAATCTGCTAACTGATATTGGTGATCATAATGAGGACTCAAAAGAAGCAATTATTTTGAAGGAATATTTGTTTTGAAGTAAAGATACTTTATGTGAGATATGCAGTATAGGATAATTTGCTATAGAAGTTGTAAAATCAATGATTTTAACACATTTTAATACAAAGTTTCCCTTTATATTTAAAGAAAGTTTGCTTAATTCTTCTGATTTTCTAAAGGAAAGTTGGAGAATGCAAGGGTTTAAATTTGTTAAAATTTATCACCCATTGGTTGCATATTGAATGAGTTTCTAAGGATGTTAGGAAGATGGCAGAGGATATGTAAATATGCTATATCTATGGAAACATAGTAAACATAGAATTGCTGCAGATAAAGTAGAACAACATCTTACATAGGCAAATGTGTCATCCTTAGTATTTTACCTGGAAGTTTTGCTTTTTAAATACGGGGTTTTTTTTCAAATATTGATGAAAACATTTTGGGGAATAATTTTCAATTCTTCTAGGAAAAAATGCAAGGTTCTCTGCTTTTCTCATTATTATTGTCATTATAAATTCATTCTATTTAGAATTATTTGTCATTTATTTTGCATGGATGTTCAGCTGTTTAGAAAGTTTGAGAAAAAGTAGGTCTGTAAATTTCAAATGCAAGCACAGAGAAGAAAATATGCTATTACGTTACAGATGAGGAGGCAGAGGGGGAAAAGTTTGTAACCTTTTTATGAACAACCCTAGAGCTGAAACAAATGAGAATTTCAAAATTAAATTAAATGGAAATAATTCTTATTTAAAATAAGTAACTTTGCTTTCAGACAAAATTAGTTTTGACTTTACCAAAATATGGGCTTTTGACTATTGAATACTGACAACAATAATGTTTTAAGCCTCTCTTTTACTTTTTCCTTCCCTCAGAACCTAAAATTTTCCTTCCATATGAAAATTGAAATCACACAATATCTTGATAATAAACAGTAAAATGTCATATATTGCTGCAGATTGGTTGTATCTCCTATTTATTTCACATAGATTCAATTATTGAAAATGATTTTGATATTTCTGCTGGTTTTGCTTTTTATTTTGTTATAGCACTTACATTTTATACTATTTTCCTTACCTTCACCTCATCAAGGAATAAGTGTTCTTTATATTAAATGCTTCTTTAGTTCCAAAACCTGTGATTTCTGTATCACATATGTCTAATTAGCAAGAATGTGAGCATTCACAAAATTGAAATTCATTCCAGAATTATATGGTCTTAACCGTAAGACCTCTTTTCAGAAAAGGTTTTTATTTCTCTTACATAATCTCAGATTGGATTCCAATTATCCTTCTAAATCAATGTATCTATTGCAGCAAAATCTAGCAGCCTTAGTTAACTCTCAGTCATTAAGAATAAAGCACTATTATTAAGTGATTTCATAATTGGTAACAGTCTTGCCGTAAAACAGAGAGATAGGTTGGAATCAAATTGCACTTTCAGATGTGAAAAAGTGACCTTTCCTTTTAACTCTTTATTCTATCAGGACTCTTTTATCTGAATCAAATAGGAGAGGATGGCATTTATTTTAAGGTTCCCTCGCATGAGAAACTTGATACTAAAAATGTTAATATCATTTCAACTTGAGAATGCGAGATTACCTCATATTGACCGGACCTGTTGTTTTCTTCCTTAATAGATTTACTTACCACTTCTGAAGTACTTTTACCTTGTTGATTACTTCAGTTGAACACTTCTATCATAGCTTTTGGGGAGTCCAGTATTGTAGCTGCTTCAGCCACTAAGTTGTCCATATTTTACAGATTTTTCTCTTTTTCTTGTCATATACATTTTTCTTTGAATAAACATATATTTTAATTATTTTTAATTAGTTTAGCAAAATATGCATAAAGATCCAAGTGAAGACTTTCAAATAGGTAGAAAACAAATTAGATGGGCTATATCATAGTGCAGAAGTTAAACTCAGAAGTTCTGTCACTACAAGGAATATTTTTGATTGAAGTCATATATAAAGTCAAATGGACACTTTTTTGTCTTTGAAAATCTTTAAAATATTAAGTAATGGTAGTCAGGATGTTTTTTTCAAAGGATAAAATGTCAATGAACTCTGAGGCTGAAGTTCTGGAGTCCTCCAAATAAGCAGATAACTTTGGATCATTCAAATTTTCTGTTTCACTTTTATGATGCTTGTTCAAGATATGTTAATTCAACTGCAAGACAGGGTAGCTAATAACTGTTTAGAGAGACTTTCTGTACAAGGCAGATGTACAGAGAATGAAGAATAAATGGTAGTCGGACATCCCTCCTGTAACTGATTTATAACAGTAGAATAAAGGTTTGATTTCCTCAGTTCAGTATATAACACTGAGGTAGAGAAAACCAGTTCAACACCTGCTCCTTTTCTCATGTCACTTATCAGGACAAACAAGTCACACTTCTCTAGGAAGCATAAGTCCTTACCAGTCCACAAGGGTTTCAAGCAGCAGCACACAGAAGCTAACAAATATTTGTCTACCCTTGTTATGAAGCATCAAGGTTCACACAAGTTTTGGTAAAAACGTGGATAATTTTTTAAGATAAACTTATACAACATAAGAGTCTGATGAATACTCTCTTGGCAAATAAGAGAATTGCCATTGCAGCTTCCCTCTCTACTTCTCTGTTAACACGTTTTTATTATTGTCTTTAACTGTGACAATCTGTTAAGAACCAGATCTTCAAAACCATGTAGGTGCTTAATTTACTTTGTTGGGTAAGATAGACATCTAAATGTGCCTAGAGGATCTGATCTGATGTTTGTTTCTTTTCCTTTGCTCCTACGTTGCATTGCATGCTGTCACTCTAAGACCTTGTCCTCATGTTAAAATTACAGACATAATTGACACAAAAATTACTATTTAGATGTTTGCATTTTAAATTCCCATAATAGCTTCTATTCTGACATAAATAAGTGTAATTTCATGATTTAAACAAGTTGATGGAAAAAGGCAAGAACTTTTATAGGACTATCCAGCTGGAAATAAGAAAATTTACTCTATTAAAATTAATAGACATATTTTTGTCTTGAAAAAATAAGCTTGTGTAAGTTTTAATGGTGTTAAGAACTCTCAATAGTCATTATTTTCACAATAAGTCCTATTTAAATATCACGTCTTCCATAATCATCAAAGATCTGAAGCTGACTTGCTCGCAGACTTCTGAAAGAACTCTGTAACTATTTTTATATTTTCCTCCTTGCTAAGAATGTACTCAGTAAAGTGCAGACAGGAAGGCTGTGAAAATAACAGATTGACTTGTGTTGCTAATGCATTAACTGATAGCTCAGTATAAAAAAACCATATATTGGATAAAAGCTGATACAGAAATTCTTATTTTTTCATTCTTGCCAGCCTCTAATACTAAAAAGTTACTCCTCTGTCTCAGTGCACTATCCACAAGTATGCTTAAAATAGCTCTGTCTCAATCTAGTTTTCTATTCTACTTGAGCTTAAACAACATATAAAAGTATATTCACTTAAGTCACCTGTTTTAGTAGAAGTGAATTAAAGGGTGTTGTCAATACATTGATAGACAATGACAGTTGGGGTTATTTTCCATTTCTGTCTGTAATATCTGAGGAATAATAAAATACTCCCTCCTATTAAAAACTTGTTCTTAACTACTTCTATTCTGTAAGAAATGTCGTCCTTCAAGAAAATTTATCAGTCATTAGTGTGGGATATACACTTTCAATTTCTGATGATGACGATGAACTTCCTGTTATATTAAAGTGTTTATTAACATAAAAATATATTTTAAAAAAGGAAGAAATATAATCAAAATCTCCTCCCTTTAATGTAATTATCACAGAGTGTAACATTTACTTTTTAAATGGCAATGCAAACATTTTATATGAAGTGGAGCAGCTGAATCTGATTGAATTCACAAAAATCTCTTCCCTATATAAATATCTGGGTTTGGATACAAGCATCAAAAATGGTATCCAGGACAAATAAGAGCTTTAAATCTTTTGTGGGCAACAGAGTATAGATGAGTCTTTGTTGTCCCACAAAAAGTTGTGAAGTCCGCCTTTTGCTGTGAATAAAATTATTTTGTTTATTTCTCTGAGTCTTCTGCTACTTCATGCAATTATATATAAAATCCACTTTAGTACAGTGGTAAGTGTACCCACCTGGCGTGTGGGAGACCCGGGTTCGTTTCCCGCCAGGGAGACAGTGTTAAGAGTTGGACTCGATGATCCTTGTGGGTCCCTTCCAACTCAGAATATTCTGTGATTCTGTGATTCTATATTAGCTAGTCTTTCCGTAAAATCTTCTGTGATAAAGAAGGAAACGTGGGGTAAGATTTTCTGAAAGAAACATAAAAAAGGAGGCATAGAGATAAGCAAAGTCATGATGCCTGAAAGAGGGAAAAACCTTAAAGGATAAGAGGGAAATACCCTTTGAAGTATAAAGTTGTAGCAAAATCAAAAGCTCACTGTAGGTAATGTAAAGATTTCTATTGACTTCATTGGACTTTGAATTCAACATAGTCTAGAGGAAAAACAACAAACTTTTCTCCCTTTTCCCATCAGCTCCTTAGTTACGTTGTTTTCAGAATCAGTCATACTAAATAAACAAGACAGAAAATCAGGAACGAGGTCAGAAATAATTGTATTTGACTTTTTTAAAATAGGCAGATTAATTATTTTAAAATTATAAAGCTTAACTTCTATTAAAAGGAATTAATAAAGTTAAATATTCTGGGTACTATTTCAGATAACTAGATAAAAATAATTTATTATAGTTAAAAAAAAGAACAATTTTTGCGTAACTTTTCTGTAAGGATCTAAATAGATTTTTCTAACATACTTTTTCAAAAACATAAAGCACTTCTTATTAATATGTATTGGCTCTTTCTTCCTTCTAAGGCATTTCTAATAAGACATGAAGTATACTCATTGACTTTAATGTCCTAGTGAAAGAAATGTTGTAGCCTAATTTTAGTGATGGTCTGAGTCTCAGATACCACTTTTTCAATTCATTTAGAGAAACTTTCTTAATGAGGCCTTTTAAAGCTAATTTATAGTTATAATGTCATTGTATTCTTTCCAAATGTATAGTGTCTCTAAAGTTTTAAAGTTTTTGTTCAAATAGTATTTTCATAGAAATAGTAAAGGGCTCAAAGACAATAGAGTAACTTGTTGCTACAACAGAGTCAATAGATAACTTTGGTCATATTAGTTCAGATGGAAATGAAAATTAGTGGCTGTGCATTTCCATTACTTCTACTCACAGAGTATTAAAAACATTGTACTTTTACTGTACTACAACTGAGCTTCCAAAACAGCAAGATCTCAAATCCAAATGTTCATTTTTTAAAAACTGATATTTTAGTAATTTTCTTCTTTCCTTTTCCAAAAAGTTTTATTTTGTTTTGTTTGCTTATTTGTTTGTTTTCAGCAGACTTTAAAAATATGAAAGTTCTCTACGAGTTGAAACAATCTCATTACCACAAATCAGATAAGTGTGGCATTGTTTCAAAATTATTGAACTTAATCCACCTATGTATCTCAGTGTAGAAACCAGCACAGCAAAAAGATTATTTCATATACACATTAAGGATGAAGTAAGGAGAGATTATAGTTCCCCACAGTAGTACCTTCTCTTACAGTAGACCTGTTCCAGAACCCATGGTTGCAGCCAGTCACTTGCAGGGTCCTTCCCTTTCGAATTAAAATCACAAAAACATTTGAATGAGATCCTAAATTTGGCCAGTTTTTAAAGTCAGTAATTCTTGCCAGTGCTAATATCTAGGCAAAAATATCCTAGAGATAATTATTTTTGTAATTTTCCATCTTAGATAGTAAAAATGCATATGCCCCTAGAATGACTTTGTTTTATGCAAAGGGATATTTGTATATCTGCACTCCTACTGCAGATGTCCACATTTGTCATGTGTGACTTGTCCCTGAGTTTTCCTTTCATGGAAATCATGTCAATATTTTTTAGTCTACAAAAGGCATCAAACTCTGTCCTATAATCTTTTTGAAAAGATTATAGAGGTGTGAAAAAAGAAAGAAAAAAAGTCTGAGATGAAACCAATTACTCAAACTCTAAGTATAAAAATGAACAATCACTATACTGTAGTTCATCTCAGGAAAAATTAATCTGCTGTTTGGGCTTATCAGCACTTATTCCAAGAGTGTGTAGCTCTGCTAAATTCTACTTTTACTCTAGCCGTATCTGAGTGGTGGACTGGGGCTAAAACATCTATATACATCTAATACATACATTTAATACAGCTACAAGAGGTTTTGTGGCTTTATATATAAACATATGTATATATGTATATAAATATATATATATACATGCATATAATTCCTCATTTTCAGTGATACAATGGAAGTTCATTTTAGAATTTCATTACTGGTGACAAAATAACT
>WEKX01022706.1:57914-84948 GCA_013390025.1 Pitta sordida | reverse complement strand
ATCTTTTCAGACTTACTGGTATCTTTCAGTTTCCTCTTTTTAGTGTTATATACTTAAAATACCTTTTTCCTGGGCTACATATTCCAAATCTTTTTCCTACATCCACTCCTCAAATATTGTTCTATATCTTGAATCTCCTCTTCAGCAAGAACATTAAATACATCAAGCATATGTCTGGTAAGAGCATCTCCCTCAGTGATTACTCAGTCCTCCCTTCTGTTTGAAAACGTCCAATGCATCAAACATTACTTGTTTCTGAATACTGTTTTAATCAATAGTTGTGGAAGCATCCCACAAACAATCTAATTCATGAAGCCAGGCAGACACTCCTTAGCTGTGAAATCTAGAACTGTACTATGACTTGTATTACCTTCAGAGAATTTTCAAAATTTAATGGTAAAATTACACTTAGACTTTGGAAAAAATAAAAAAAATTCATAGTGTTTTTTTTGGTTCAGAAAGTCTGGGAACTGCTACTTTGCAATAATCCCAAACCTTGCAGTCACTGAACCTTTCTGTCTTTGTTAGAATTTGGCAACATCTTGGTTGTACAGGATGCTCCAACAATTCAGCCAACCAGAATTCAGAATTCACTTCTGAATACAAAACTTCTGTATATTTTCTTATATTTCTCTACATTTTATGATTCAAGCTAGTCTACATGCTAAATCACTGTTATCAAGTTAGCAACTCATTTTCCATAGTTTCATCAGTGTTTGACTACAGTAAATCAATAGATTCCTGTATCTCTCATCTTTGCCAAAGATGAAACGTTCTTATCAATAATGCAAATAGATCAATGAAATCAATACGTTTGTGCTCCACATCTGTGAGGTGTCCTGTCAGTAACTCATTGCTGCTTAAGTAAACTAAACACACAATGGTGTGTCCACCTCAGGAGAAAAAAAATCTAGACTATGCTTTTCTGTTGTGTAAAACCACCACTCCATCCCCTCTAGTGCATTGAGTGTTCATTGCCTGTGTACTTTGGAAATGTTTATATGTATATGATAGGTAGCACTATACCTTCAGCAGGTGCAAACGCTGAGCCACGGTATCATGGTAGTCAAACAAGAGAGGGTACTGGGGGGTGACAGAGGTTTTTTCACTGTACTTAGGAGAAAAGTAGTCATAGAGATTCTGTTAAAAAGAGGAAAGATGTATTACACCCAAATAATGAGATTTATTTGACATTTTAGGAAATAAACAAAAGACAATACAAACCTTTTTTTCACTTGCAGAAAGTGAAAGAGAAGGAAGGAGAGAGGCTATATGCTCTGCAATGGCATGATGAAACCCATTTGTCTGAGCCTCTTGTACCACCAGACTAGGTGGTGTAAGGTCTTCTTCACTCGCAATAACCTGGCAAATAAACACAGTATCTGTTAGCTTCCATTACAGTATGACTGCTGCTTAACTTTATTAGAACTACCAAGTAGATCCTGCTAAAAGATAAGCACACATCCATAAATTCTGTCAGGAAAGAAAACTGTATTATTTTTCTACAAGTAGCAAACACAATTTCCAAAGTTAGTTCATGTTCAAAACAAACATTGTGGAAAACAGAATGTTTTCTCCTATTATTTGCTTTTGGAAGGATGAGAAGAAAAATATTCCAACTTGAAATGTGCAGCATTCTTAAAGAACACAGGTAACTGTGTTAAAACTGATTGTCTGCTAGATGTTGGACTTTGAGTATTCCTGCTTGAGTATATTTTCAGATTAAGTTACAAGAAGTAAAAACACCCTCAAATTGTTCTGAAATTTTCCTCCTTAAATAATAAGAATTTCCAAACTGTATTGTGGGTCTCTTCTAAATCATAAATTGTGCCTAAACTCAACAGAAGTCACATATGCCCAGCAGTAGCACTGATGTATGCCACTTTTATGTTAGTCTTGCCGTAAGATCTTTGAACTGAGTACAATAGCGAAAGTTCAGTATCAGTAACATTGTTGCAGGACACAAAAACTTGTTATTGAATTAGGTAAGAAATTTTACCTTTTCCCTAATTAAATTTTATTTGTAGCCTTCGAAAATTAATTAGGGATTAACACCGCATATGCAGGGTAAGTGCACAATGTGAAAGGAAATCAAAGAGCTTTGGAATTTTTATCCCTTTGTATTGAACTTGCACAGTGCCTCCATGCAGTCTCATACTTAGGTTGAAACAGAAGCATTTATTGACCTTTCATTAATTCATTATATCAGGTCTAGGCTGAATTAGCCACAGAAATTAAAAAAGAACATTCCTACCTGTTCCAACATGCAGCTCAGCATTAAGGGTACAGAAAAGTATTCCTCGGGAATCTGACTCAGCAAGTCATTGTAATACCTCATGTCCACTAGAGGAGACAAAAAAGAAGTTTCTTCAACTGCTGTAATAAGAGATAAAACATTAAGATTTATTTATTCAGAAAAGCAAACATATTCAAAATCAATTCTGCAAGTTTGCTAACCATATAAAATTGGGAGGAGCTTTTTAAACAACAGGGCTGGGCAATTACCAACCATATTTAACAAGTTTAAGAAGCTTAACAAGGGAAAATGCCAGTTTCTGCACCTGAATTGGGCAACCCTGGATGTACATCCAAATCGGGGAACGAGATGCTGGAAAAACAGTTCTGCAGAAAGGAACCTAAGGTTTCCATTTGATGGAAAATTGAACATTTGTCAGCAGTGTCCTGGGAGCCAGGAGGACCAACCGTGTCCTGGGTATGCATCAGGCACAGCACTGCCAGCTGATCAAGGGAGGTGCTAGTACAGCCTGACCTTGAGTCCTGCCTGCAGTTTTGGTCACCACAACATAAGAAAGACACAAAGTTATTAGAGAGTGTCCAAAGGAGGGCAACGGAGATGGAGAAGCGCCTTCAGGGGAAGCCATATGAGAAGCAGCTGAGGTCACTTGTTCAGCCTGGAGAAGAGGAGACTGCGGGGAGACCTCACTGCAACCCATAACTTCCTCATGAGGAAGGGCAGGCTCTGATCTCTTCTCTGTGGTGACCAGTGACAGGACGGGAGGGAATGGCCTCAAGTTGTGTCAGGGGAGTTTTAGGTTAGATATCAGAAAAAGGTTCATCACTCAGAGGGTGGTTGAGCACTGGAACAGGCTCCCCATGGAAGTGGTCACAGCACTAAGCCTGACAGAGTTCAAGAAGTGTTTGGACAATGCTCTCAGGCACATGGTGTGATTTCAGGCTGTCCTTTGCAGGGCCAGGAGTTTGACTCTATGATCACTGTGGGTCTCTTCCATCTCAGAGTATTCTGTTATTCTGTGAAACTTCAGACAATTTTTATTAAAAAGAGACAAGCAAAGTTCACATTTTAAATTTGACTGTGACTAGAAACAGACAGAAAAGGGGATTTTCTGAAGAACTGACCACCACTGCAGTCTTCAGAGACTTTCACAATGTATTCACTAAGAGCCTACTCTCACAACATCTTCGGCTTACTATGCAAATCTTTCCAAGGATTTGTGATGTCAGGTGAATGAATGGTTTGACACAGTGAACAACTAGAGATGAGTATTTTTAATCCTTTAAACATACCCTGTGACAAAATTCTTGTTGGCAGAATTTCTTCCACATTTTCTTTTTTCTTTGGAGGTGTCATCTCTGATGACATGGATTGAACCTACATGAACAAAAACAAAACCAAAAAAAATCAAAAGCAATAGAACAAGTGAAGCTTGCACAGATATATCAGAGAAATTAATTTCATTTAACTTTGGTTACTCACCCTAGACTAGAAGTTAAACTTTAAAATGGAATAAAATATTAAGAATGTAGTTTTATGAATGCTTTAAATAAGAATTCACTAATATTGCTACAGATAAAGTAAGTCCGTTTTTCTCTGTCACTAGTATACATGTCCTAATAAGCCAGTTTCTTCTGCCCACTTAAGCTTTTTCTATCATGAACAAAACAAACTGATCTTCCATTGAACTAATAATTTTTTTTTTTTGACAGTTCACAGATCTGCAACAAGACACAGTAGCTCTGTGCAGGCATACTGATTTTTCAGACACAAGAATATATCATCAGAAGCTATTTTAGGAATTTTTACATCTGTGATACTTCATGCCTGTATGATCCTTCCAATTTTCCTCTTTCTGTTTTCTCGATGCATGGCTATTTGTTTTTCATTTTTGAGGTTTTAAATGCTGAAGACAAAATTCCAAATTTCAGTAACAGAAAATTAATCAGAGTGATGTTCCAAGGTGAGTTTTTGATTTAAAATTAAAGCTGGGAAATTCTAGACTGTAAGCAGTTATTCTGTACAAGAAAAGAAGGATCCGTGCCTCAGTTACAGACTGTTGCTGTGATTTGCTCTCCGATAACGTAGGCACATTAATAAAGTTGGTGTTCTCCAAGTAGTTGCAATGCTGCCTTCTCCAGTCCAGGCAATCATATATCAAACAAGCAATATCTTCAAACAGCGCAGTACCAAATGCAAGCTATGAGAGAAAACCAGACACAAAGGATGAAGTTTGCATATAAAAGTGTCATGTAACTTAGTGATATGAGTCATTAGCTCTTTAAGCAGCACATCTACAACTGTTTATAAATTTTCCAAAGGATTTTTTTCCTCCACTAATTCAGAATGTTTTACCAAGTTATTCTAAAGCCTCCTCATTTTTATTTGCCCTAACACTGCATATTGTATAACTGTATATTGCCTAACTGCTTTTGTTGTTATAAAGTCTAACTTGTCTTAACAGTAACTGTTCAAGGTCTGCTATCTTGCAAATGGAACTTAGGTTATTTTTTTGGATGGGAAGATGCAGGTGAGGAAACTTAAAGTATTTGGTTTATAAAATACGTATATGTAAGTTTTTACTAGTGATCAAGGTGCAGCATATTTGCAAAGTCAACCATTTCCCTGCCCTAAAAGGATAAAAAATAAAACCCCAACCAGGTAATCAATGCCATGTCATATTATCATTTATCTTACTGTTGCCCTTTGAAAAGAAAGCAAGCCTCAAGAACTACACTCTGGCATCTATACTTGTGAGTGAAGGAATGTCAGCATAGTGACTAAATGTCCAGAGAGAGAGCACTGTATCTGCAGAAGTCTGACAGGGAAAGAGTCATGGTTCTTGAGATCATGTACTTGTGGTTTCCACCAACACTTGGGAGGAACAAGAAGAATAATAGCAACTGGTGTTTTAAATGTGAAATGTTTTTGTACAAATACCAAAAATCTGTTGGAGACCACATGAAACACTGAAGTTTCAGCAGGCTTAATAGATGTATTCTTCTCCCACCCTTGACATTGTGGAAAGGATAAAATTATTGTAATTTTTAGACCATTTCTGTCAACAGTTCTTTTCTGAGTGTTTCTTTTACTTTAGTGAAAGTAGCGCAAGTCTCTTTTACTAAGAAGTTTGCCTTGTGGTCAACAACACTGGATGTCCCAATATTAAGTTTTCTAAAATAAAACACAGTGAAGAAGCACAGCTGCCATTAGGCACTAAGTACAATAACAGACCCTTAAGCAGTATTAAGCATCTGATTTCCTCAGCTCAGTGCCTCTTTATGGCACTTGAAAACAAGGATCCCAAATCACTGATCAGTTATTGAATACTAGTCTCAGTTTTCGTAACACTTAAAGACCAGAAAGAAAATTCTATTTGTGAAAGCAGAATTTTCATTAATAGTCTTGCACCTTTTTTTCCGCCAATTAAATACTCTTTTGAAGAATGGATTTGTATAAACCCTTCCCAATAATATATTATTTTAAATGTATCACTAGAGCACATAAAAATTTGAATGAAAATATTGAAGTGTTTTGAATATTCAGTTTTTTTAATAAAAAACATTTTACAAAGTCACAAGTAACAAAATCTGGTCCTACTCAATGGGTTATAAGTAAAGTTTAGTGTAAATACAATTTTGTGATTCAATTTTCTTGGTCTCTCCTCTTCTCAGGACAGACATAGATGCTTGTTGAAATTTTCCAAGTCTAACCATCAGTGGCTCTTGAACAAAGAAAATATTTTTGAAAATATTTTCCTTTCTAAAGAACTCAAATCTGACAGCAGAGACTATTTGCTGTATGCAACAAACTATTATTTTTATATTAGTGTCTAACAATTTGTCACCAGCGTTTTCCTTCTGTAGATCTTGGACTTCAGAGACACAGTAAGCTTGAACTCCTGAGACTCTTCAGCAAGTTCAAAAGAACAGACTTGTATGCTCTCCATCTGTTTTTTGCAAAATTTACAAATTTTCCTACTTCTTTAGAACTTATGAAATTATAACTACAACCTGTTGAAACACTTTCAGTGACACCTCATTCTACCTTTAATTCAGCTATACTGGAAGAATGTAGTATGTCCTTTAACCCTAATAATATAGGACACAAATACAGTAGGTTAAATTATATCACGTTCCTTTATTTTGCTTTAGCATTTGTATTATTTACTGCTGCCATTGTTCATTGTACATCTACCTTGCTATACTTGAGAATCTAGGCTGGAAAAAAATTCTAATGATTCACTTTCTCCTTTAGTGCTCAGTAACTGCCCTGACTCAGCCGAATATAGTAAGTCATACCTCTGTTTTGGATAAAAAGAAGTACAGGGTATCCTAAAGGAACACCTTATATCAAAAAGCTCTCTTGTATTCATTTAATTTTTTTCTCATGTGACTGTTCTGAGATGCAACAAGTAGACCTGGTGTTATGAGGACACAAAAATAACTTTTGTGTTATTTTATACAGATACCTGGCTCTCTAACAAGATGCTAACTGGGTCCGTGTAAAGATGCTTAATAACCGTAAAATCTCAAACTGTTTAAAACTCTTTTGCAGTGGCCTACAATATTAATAAACTGCAAATCAGGTATTTTTATTCAAAGGATTCCTTGTGAATAAATGCTGAATAAACTTGTTGGATACATAGGAAAGACTTTTTGTTCAAGATTACATATACTATGTTCTAACTACAGTGGTTATGTTTCAGAGAAGACTGAGTTAAAATTCCTTTCATTTCTAAATTGTTCTTAAATGTTACAAGTCCCAAATCATGCCGTGCATTGTGAAAGCAGAAGGTACTGACCTGCATTTCTCTGTCAGACCAATCAGGGGGAAAGTCACTTTCCTTAACTAGGTGATGAAGCCTGACAACATCAAAGAGACTTGATCCATGCTGTCCGCTGTTCAGAACTGGCTCCACGTACTTCCAAAATGTTTCCAGGTCTTTGTTAGCTTCATCTTTCTTTCTTTTCTCTGCTTCTACAACTAAAATTTGTAGTATGTATTAGACAAATCATGGTAAAATGTCTCCTTTTTACATAAAGCATATACCATATACTAGTCTTCCGTAAGTACCTCAAAGTCAGCAAAAATCTGTCGCACAACTCTGGGATTAAAAAATTCCAGGATAATAAAGCCTTGGTAAAACATGCTAATTCTTCCAGGAAAAAAAAAAAGAAAAGAAAAAGAAACTCCCTCCAGCCCCTTCCCCCACAATCACAACCCTACATCTCTCCCCCCAAACTAAACAACAGCACTGAAAGTTTGAAACCTATGAAATGTAAAACTATCAGATTGAAGTCTTGTTATCACAATTTTATTGGTGTGGATATTGGGGCAAAAGAAGATTAAATACAATATGACTATGAATAGCAAGGCTAGAAGTTGTATGTTTTCCCTTCTTGCTTCACGGTAATGATCAGTTTTTGAAGACGCACTATCTACAGCGAAAAAAAAGTTCTCTCAATGCCAGCCTTGCCATCGCACTCTGTTGTCTAATATCAACCATACTTTTATAGTGTAATTTCATAAGGACAATAAACCTGCAGCGACTTGCTTTCATTTGGACTTGTGTGTTCAGCACTTCAAAAACCTAAGCATGAAGGCCAAATACTTCACTTGTCTAATTCCTGTGGCCCCATGGGTTTAAAACAAGACAACTTAGTGAGTGAGGCTGTGGATTCTTCAAAAAATGCTGATGTCCTCAAGGTTTTCCATGCAATATATGCCTCCTTTAGCGGCCATTGGAAGTGTTTGTCAATTAACTTATGAAATTATTTTATCATGATTCAGAAGATATATCCTATTAAGCGACTCTAGAAACTGGGTAAAAGATTGGTGAACTCTCTGGCAAGAGATTTCGTTTGTATAAGATATTCTCATTAGTTCAAGAGGAGATTGAACAAGTGTTTAGGAAACAAGCAAACTACATCTATTGCTTACTGAAGAGACAAAATATATTGGGACCAGGAAAATTCACAGACTTGAAAATATGTCAACTTGATGATGTATGTGTTGAAAAGTTTCATATGTGTTTTACTTACTACTGTTTATTTTCCTTCAATTTTTTTTTTTTTTTTGGTGCTTTCTTGGGCATTAGCTACTGAGCACTTCTAGAGATGGATTCCATCAAGATGGAATGTGTGGGCCTTTTAGATGCAAACTGCCCAGGGGGCCAGGTCCTTGCAGCAGCCCATCACCATGGGAACAGTTCTGGCACAGTCAGTGGCCATGCTCTGAGGGTCCCACCTAAAATTCCTGTCCAGGGACATCCTCTGGTTTGGGACTACAAACACTAAACTTAAGGACATAAACTGAAACCTCAAGTGAACAAACTTCTTGCTGAAAGTGATAACAAGCCAACTTCTAATTCCTGCTTGCAAAAAACCCAACCATCCAAAGAAACAAACAAAATAAACCCCCTGCTACACATAAAAGGCTTGGTAATCAGTTTCTGTATGCTGATACTGGAAATTAAGATGGAATGTGTGGGCCTTTTAGATGCAAATTACCCAGTGGTCCAGGTCCTTGCAGCAGCCCATCACCAGTCAGTGGCCAAGCAGGCACTCTGGGAATTTTACGTGGGACCCTCAGAGTGCCAGCATGTCCGGCACAGCAGCACTCAGTCATGGAGTCACCTCATTCAAGCCACGACAGGCAATAGTCAATCTCCATTCCCCAGTAGGCTTACACACCCGCCAGATGGGGTTGTTGAAAGGTGAGTGGGTATCTTTTCCAATTGTCATGTTTGTTCAAAAGTAATTCACAATGACCTTGCAGTGACATCACAGCCAGCTCCTCAGTATGCCTGAGTGTTTCCCATCAGTCCCATAGGCTTAGGCATGTCCAGTTTGCTTAAGTAATCCCTGACCTATTCTCTTCCATCTAGAGTCTTGCTCCAGACATTCCCTTGTCTTTGGAGCCTGGAATTTCCAAAGGGCATTCATGATCATAACCACTTATTCTTCTTCCAAGGTCCTTTAGCCACTCCTCATAGGGTGGCTGTGTACTGGATTCAATAGAGTTTATTAGTGTCTTTCTTGTACTGCAGAGCCTTAAACTCTGCTCTCATAAGAGTCACCTAACAGGGAATAACTACTTCCCTTGATCTACTGGTTATGTTACTACAGTTCAGTTTTGCTGGCCATCACTGATGAAACATACTTAGCTTGTTGTTTACCAGGATGTCATGGGTCAGGGTTTAAGACATTTTTTAATGAACTTTTTGTCAATGAATTTCCTTCCATTTTTAGAGTGAATGCCAGGAGAACGACAGAGCTACTAGACTGTGAGGGATCTAGGTTGGTGTTATGCTCTGGGATGTGCTCTCGGTCTCTGTACGGGTGTTAGGTGGTGAGTTGGACTAGATGATCCTTGTGGGTCCCTTCCAACTCATAATATTCTGTGTGTGTGTGTGTGTGAAAGCTGGGCTGCCCAGGAGACATGGGGGAAAGTGGCCGGTGCAGCAAGCAGTTGGCCACATCCCTTTGGCATAGGCACACAAAGCTGGTTTATCGACAGTGGCAGTGGAGCTGAGTCATGACGGAGCCAAGGCAGGACTGAATGCTGGGAAGCTTTGGTCGTGGCAAGCGGGGGCACACAGCTGCCATCTTCCTGACAGTGGGCACTAGTGCCACAGCGGACGAAATGCCTCTGTCTTTGGTGATAAGTGTGCACAAGGTGGCACTGCTGTGGAGCCACCAAGGAGCAGACCCATGGACACCCCCTGCCATGGTGGATGTGGCTTCAGCCCGTAACTAGTGCTGGAGCTGCATGACAAGGACCTTGTGGAGGCAAAAGATGGTGGTCCCAGCTGGAGAGCTGTCCGGGATGCTGGGTGCCAGGTTGCCAGGGCAGGGAGCGCTGGCGGCAAGGCAGACTTCCCCCTCGGTGTGGCAGTGGCTAGTGGGGCTGCCCCATCATGTGGGTGGCTGCCATTTTCTGTCAGCCATGAGGTGCTGCAGGGCTCCTTCTCTTCTAGCTGGTAAACGGAAGCCAGGTAAGGACTAAGTGCTCGGAGCTGCTCCATTTGTCAAGAGAGGGAACACAACTGGGAGTGGCAACAGGGTTATAAAAACTCAGGTTGGAAGCCAAATCCTTCTCCCTTCCTTGCCGGGATACCTTGGGAGCAAGGTGCTGTCCTGCTGCTCTTGGACAGTTAGGTGAGACCCTGGGGGGTTCATGGTGACTTGGTGTTTTGCCTGGCCTTTCTTGGATTTCCATCCCTCCTCTGTTGTCCCCTCTGCTGCAGCAGTCTAAACTGAGACACAGAACCCTAGTTCAAGAGAGGTCCTACAGCCTGGGGACAGCTGAGGACAATCACAGAGTGTCACTCTGTGGCATATTCTTCTGTGGCTGTGGCCACAGTACCAAAGTAGCCAGCTGTGCAATTCCCTTGAAATTACCATATGAACCAAGCTTTCCTAGCAACACACCTTCCTAATGATTCATAGAAATATGAATTCCACAAAATGTTCTTTGGTGGCTGCTGCAGACAACTGTGGCTGCAAACTCTGCCTGCTTAGTCAGTCCCTCTTTCTGCTGTCCAGTTTTTGCACCAGCAAACCATTTGGTTTGATGACCAACCAAAGGCAAAATGCAAACAGAGCTGCTCACAGGTAGCATGCACAAACACTGGGCATAGAGAGGGAGAAAAACAAGAGTCCAAATGGTCTTTCCTTGAATATAAAACTATCTCCTTTCTAGGCAATTTTTTTTAATGATCACATTACCTTCAGATGAAATTAAAGATTCTTCTTGAAGTTTAGTCTCTTCCAAGTATATCTGCAGTGGCTGATAGTTCTCAGAAGAAATTTGAATTACACTTGAAATGTTAATCCCAAGCTCAGTCATCACAGGCAACAGCCGAAGGTCATGGAAATCCAAAATTATAAAGTAATGATGGGCACCATCATCTGGTTCATCATCTGTTCAAAATACAACAAAATCAGATTAGATCAAGGACATTCAACAGCTAAACAAAATTAACTTTTTCTTGACTGTACAGGGTAATGCAAACTAAGGTCAGAGAAACAGTTCTTTTATAACTTCATTGGGAAAATTACATGTACGTTCAAAAACATTATGTGCTTTAGACTGAAGTTTTCTACACCACCTTGAACACAGCAGTAAGAATACAAGTCAGAAGTTTTAAATGACAGATTACATGAGTCAAAGTAATTTCAAAGGATTAGCTGCAGCTAATCTGATTCACTGCTGACTGCTCCCTGCCCAACAGGTTCATGTTTGGTAGATTTACTTTCTGTCAAAATCCTCATCAGCAGGTAATAGCAGCTCACACTAGTCCTTTTAGCTGGCACGTGCCATATCCAAATTCATCTTAGAGTGCAGAAGAGAAGTTTGAGTGCCTGCTCTGTTTGGGTTTATTAGCTACATAGAAATACGCAAAGCAATGTTTCTGTATCAAAGCAAAAGGTTAAGCATTATACTATAAGTAAAAATGAGCCCTCTGAAAGCTTGATTCCAGTTTCAGTTAATTGTGTAGTTTTCCTTTACGACCTATGGAAAAATAGAGGTATTAAGGCAGGTAATGAGCTGATTTAATTAATCCAGTATCGTTATTGCTATCCTGCGTTAAAAACAAATTGTAGTTTTATATTCTGTTTAGCATTAAGAGTTTTTCTTATGCCTATTAACACATTATATGTCTAAGTCCTTCAGCCACTTCTCAGCTCATGGGACTCATCCATCTAAGGGAATAAAAGAAGGCAGACTGGCACTGATAGCTGCCTGTGCGCAGGAATACAGGCAGGGCTGTGCAAGTGTTGCTACCACCTGGAGCAGCAGGCTTTCTGTTATTTGTAACGTTAGCTAAACGCAAAAGAACACAGAAATCTGGAAAGAAACTGACTGAGGAAGCAGACACCACAGTCTAGCACATATATTGCATAAAAGAAAAATCAAACCCAGAAAAAACCTAGCCCGTTATATTCACTGCTAGCAGTGAAACTGAAGTACATAATTTGACGTCCCAGTTACTGCAGGAAGAAAAGGCATGAACACATACAATTACTCAACATTAATAGTTCCTAACAAAAAAAACCCAACCCAACAGATGTCTGCATAGTTACTTACCGGGATACAAAAATTCTAGTGCATTTCTAGCTGAAGACTGCCTGCCATTCAAACATTATGATTACAATTATGCTAATAATCATGACAAGTGGGTAATAACCACTCAGTTCTAATTATCAGCGACTAGTTCATACTCAAAAGAGGAAAGATACCAATGCACGTAACCTCAAGATTACTCAAAAGCAGAAATATTTAATTTCAAAAAGGTGATACTGTATTAGGGATAAAGTAGCTACCAACACCAGATGAAGACTCTCTGAGTTCCAGGCATGGTCGTCTTTTTTCTTTTTTTTGCTGGACACAGCTATACTAAAACAAGTAAAACAAGTATAAAGGTTTAGACTAAGTACTATGTAAAAGGAAAAAGCCGCCTTTGGATACTGACACATTTAGTTATTCTGAATTTTTCTGTTTGGCTACCTTCTTTCATTCTTACATGTGCTAAAACATTTGCATGTTTACATGCTACGTATATCTGTATTTTATTTCTTGGACTGTACAATAAATCCTAACACAGGGCAGAACATAGTGCCCACTTTAAATGTGAAGTGACAATGCTTTGATACTGCCAAATATATCTTGACTTTTCAACGTGGAACAAAACAAAGTACTCCAAAGCTAGGTTGCAAGATTTCTGGCAAGTTCATCAGGAGTATATCTGCATTTTTTACATACCAATATATTTGTTTTCCTCTTCCACTTCTGCCCGCCGTTTCATTTGGGTGTTCTTTTTAACAGAGGCTGATGCCGTGGACTTTTTTCCTTTACTTTCTTTTTCAGCTGTCTTGTCAGGACTTTTAGCTTTTTGTTTTCCTTTCTCTTGCTGTTCTGCCTGATAAGATGAATAAACAAAGTTTTCATTGTAGCCTTTGTGCAGAATAAAGGTCACACTGTTGTAAAACATCAGTGGTTCAATTTCTTTGTTTTAATACTTTTCCCTCTCAGCCACTATAATGTTGATGTGGTGAAGCTGTCTTGAGCACTTTGCTTTATGCTGCTCAAACACACCATTCAGTTTATTATATTCTTACTCAAACATAGTACTAAAACTTCACATTAAAATGGAACTGCAAGAAGTATCCAACTAACAAATCTAAAATGGGTTAAAAAAACCGATGAGTAAAGAATCACTCTGCTTTAGTTACTGCCACTACAGCACTTGCACCAGTCACCAGCCTTCCTTGGACTGAAGGGAAATGAAGCAAAAATTCAGTATCTGTTAAGTCTTTAACATCTCTATTAACACTCTTGAGTATGGTGTAAAATGGTACCAGAACTACTTTTATTTGATGTAAATATCTGCCTAATATGAACTAGAACCAAGAGTCTTGTGCTTATTTCACACAGGATATTACTCAGCCATTCTCATTATTTTCAAACTGAAATATCTACATTAAGCTGTGCTCAGTATTTTAAGAGTCCACAACAAAAAAAGATTTTTCAAGTATCCCAAAACCTCACACTATAAATCCAAAAAGTCTGGAGTCAATGTAAAATTAAAATAATCCAAAACATATTAAGGTAAAGTGGGGTGTTGTAGAGCAAGAAATCCTCCTAATTTTTTACCCAGCAGAAATATTACATCAAACTATGCAAAAATTACATTTCAGGATTATAAAGCTAAATTAAATTAAATAGATATTAATTCATAGTTACAATCCTGATGTCACTTTAAAGATTATTAAAGGGATGAGATAACCTCTTTATGCAAATGAGAATGGGCAGACAAATCTACACAGTTTCTTTCCCTAGATCCAGTTGAAAAGCAGACTTTCCAGCTGTGGAAGTTGTATTTAGTACAAAATCCAAATCAATGCAGAAAACTTTTTCTTGCTTTTCTCTTCCTTCATGCATTCTCTTTCTGTAAAATTTAGAAGTGCTTCTGACAGATTCCTGAAACTATTTGCACTATGAAATGAAGGATTTGGAGGCTTTCATTATTTTCTTCCAAATTTGTTCCACTTTGGACATTTCAAACAAAAAATTTTGATAGTACTCTTTGAACTCTAAGCTGATGAACACACTAAACAGAAGATAGAATCCTCAGGCTACAAAGTTCACAATCAACTTCATCTATTGCTTCTGTTAATTTTAAGTAATTCTGAAGAGATGCAGAGACATTTCTGTACTTGCCAAGATTCTCACCAAGAACATTACTTGACCTTAATACTTTAGGAAGTAAACGTCTCTCCTTTCTACAACTTTTTTTAGAATTTTCTAATCTTGCATTAGCTTTGCATTCTGTAATTTTGTTATTTTAAGCCTCATATTACAGAATTCTACTACCTCAAACAGTTTTCTATATCAGAGACATTTCTCCTCTTCTGCATATTAATTTAAATACATAAACCTGTCAATTTATGAAAGCTTCTGCTCCTAATGAAATACAGAAATTTCCTAATAGCTTATTCTTCTTTATTCACATGCTGTTTTAGTTCTGCCATTCCGTTCTATTAACTGGTGTCTATTCTGGAAAAAAAACCCCAATGGACAGTTATGTTTGCTTTCTGAGAACTGATCTGCTAGTAAAATCCTGGTTTCAGCACGAGTTGCTGGCAATGGAACTTGTACTGTATAAGCTAGTTAGGAAGGATTAAAAAATATATGGCAGTCAATTTAGAGACAGAACTTTAAAATTAAAGTCAGTTTCTTCCCACTCTGTACTGCAGGGCACCCTCATAGCCAAGAGACTCCCAGTTCCTGATTCTGTCTTTGTCCTTCAACTGCTGCTCTCATGTTTGCCTGTCACACTTTGATACAGATATAATTCAGCGGAGGTGACAACTTTTCCAGACTGTTGGGCTAAAACAGAGAAGAAACTCAAAGTTTCAGAGACTCTTCCACCCTTAATATTGACTATCCTCAGATTATCCAGGTAAATAAAACTAAATTTACAAGCCTAATCTTGCCAAATCAAAGTGAAAGACTCCATTTTAATACTGAATTGCCTAATTTTTAACTTCAAATTTTTGTTTTTCAATTAACTTATCAAAATTGACTGGTATCTAAAAGTATTTTTTTTCTCAATTCACTACAAACAATCTGCTCCATAGCTCCACCATCTGAATTTCTCTTCCAATTGAAAATACATAATTTTTCTCACATTATTCATGTATTGCTGTAGCTTGCACTAGAATTTTCTAGTAATTTTCCATCTGTGGGAACAGGACACAATTTTAATTCAATCATCTAGCATTTATTGTTCTTGCTATTATGTGCTATACTTAATCTACCAAGTATTCTCACAAATGGAATTGTTGAAATTTACAGACTTTTAAATTATAAAAAATCAAAAACTGTTTTCTTCTGGCATCTTTAACATGCATAGACTGCTTAGGACTCCATATCATCACAAACCGCATTACAGTTTTTGATTAATTAACAGGGTAAAACTTATTGCAGCAGTTATACATCTTTCTGATAATGGTTCAGTCACATGAGTGTTTGCTGGAAAAGCACTGTAGTAAAACCAATTATTCAGTAAGTTGTTGAAATGTACCACTGACAATTTTAAAAGACGTTAGAAATCAACTAGAAGTCTGATCTGTGATTCTGCGCATGCTTGGTGATATTGCCTCAGTCAGATTACTTTTACATTCTGGGAGTAATCTTGGAGGTAGTACTGATAAGCTTGGAGCAAGCAAGTTTTGGGAACACTAGGAAATACGGTATCCAGTTCTGAGCAGCAGACTTAAAAATAAGGACTATTTTGAGGAAGAGTTCAGAGGAGAGAAGCACGCATAATCAAAAACTAGAAACTGAAACATAACAGTAAACCCTCCAATGTAGCGGGGGCCGGGTCTGGAAACATGCCATGGCACGTGAAATCCGCAAAGCAGCAGTAAACAAATGTGGGTTAGATTTAACTTTTCCATAACCACCATGCCTGTTCTCAAACTCTAAGGAAGGGAGAGATGTTAAAGGAACTAAACAAAAGGCAGAATTCCTCAACAAGAGCTGCTGGGTTGAGGTGGATGACTCTTTTTGTCTTTTGGCTGGAGAGCTAATGGCTCTTGATGGGCCCTTTGGTCCCTGATGGCTAGGCAGAGGTGGTGGAGTGTTCTTTTCAGCTTTTTTGGTTTTACTTTTCTCTTTGTTACCCTTGTATTAAACGTTTGTTCTTTTTTCCCCCTATATACAGTTAAACCCCCTCCATTGTGAGGAAAGGGACAGGCCAAAGGTGTCGCAAAGCATTAAACTCGCAAAGAACTGCAGGNAAAGTAGCAAGGGACCACTGTATTTGGGTTTGTTTAGTTAAATTGTAATAGATTTCTGTAGAATGAGGGTAATAACTGTCCCCATACACTGTGAGATGTGAAACAGTAAGGCGTTTAAATGAGAGCATAGTTGATAGGATCAGAAACCTTTTTCAAACACAGGTATGTTGCAGAGATGGCTCACCATTAATATTGGTTGTCATAGAAAAGCAAAAGCACTGCAGTGGAAAATTTTAAGAAAAAGTTGTTATGGTTTAGGGNGTTTTATTTTATTTTCCAGTTTTATTTCTCAGTTTGTTTTTTTAGTTTTCTCCTTCAGAAGAAGTTGGGGTGGGTCTCTGGCATCCAGCCAGGGTCAAACCACGACAAAAGTTCAACAAATATCTTCCAGGAATAGTTTATGTAAGTACCATCCTGCCCTAGTGGTGGAGGATGGATTAGATAACTTCTCCAAATTCCCTTCAGAGAGGAGATTTTTAACAATAAGTTCCTCACAGAGATGATCTGCATCCGTCCTTCCTATCCATTAATAACCTCTCCTATCTGTACTTTAGCAGAGATACATTCAGCCAGTTTGTGGCTCTATTTTCTATTGGACCTCATACTCAGCTAAGCCATTACTAGCTCCCCTGACAGCAAAGAGTTCCTGAATAATATTTGTAATTTTCTTTTTATTTTTTTTTACTTTCTCACTAGCACTTGAGTAATTGAGAGTACCACCCACAAAATCTAATTAATTTTAAAAGATATTTCTAGTCACATTTCTCTTTAATTACAGTTCTAGGAAGCCAAATATAAGAAGAAAGCTGAATTTATGGAAGCAACACTAGAAGTGTCCTCAAACACTTAATTAAGCATCCTCCCTAAGGCTTACTATTGTACCTTCTTTCCAGCTTCTCTTCTCTGAAGGTCCTTCTGTTTGAGACAAAGCAGTTGAAATTTCAACAGCTTTCCAGTTAGTGTAACAGGAATTACCACACCCTTGTCCAGAATGGCTTTGGCTACCTCTATCACCTGCAGAGTGGAAAGAAAGAAACAAAATCCACAACAAAACTATTACTCATATAGTTTTAATACTGCATTTAACACATTCTTTGAATGCTGAAATGAGCAAGTGCTATCTCACATTGTACAATGCATGAATCAAAATGGCCACACTTCCAGAAAAACAACATATCAGTAAGATGCAGAGCTATCCTTTAGATGTAAAGACTGCAAATGAAGTTATATCTGCTATGAGATAAAACTAGAATGGAAAAAAACCTCCTACAATTGACACAGAAGTCAACAAACCCAGAGTTCTCAGAGGAAAGTGTAATTTTTTTTAGTTTTTTAAAAAATAAGCAACGTTAAGTGACCATTTACTATAAAGTAAGAAACTAAAAAGCATGTAACATATAGGAAATCAAGGGGAATAGTTTGGAGTATTGTTTACAAAGTTACTACTATCTGAGGCACTAGCCCTGAATGAAAGATAAAAACTTCTTGAAGAAAATTTGAGAGGGTCTGGCTTGGTGAAAACACACCCCCTCCCTGTGTAATTCTGATTCTGTTGGTATGCAGCCTAATTGGGGTGAAATAAGGCTATTGAGCTTTCTTAGGGCGATGACAGCAGCGGGAACATACAGCTGCATTGTCCAGATGTGTGGCATTGACAGGCTGTTTTATGACTATGTTTTTTACAGCTTGTTTCCACTAAATTTCATACAACTCACTAACATCTGGGCCGTTTTCCTTGGAGCCTCATAACCACTTCATTTACTGCGAAAAAAATAAAATAACATAAAAATACCATAAAAAGTTGTTATATGTTTCTTTTCACTTGTGTTGTCTCTGTAATAAAGTTCACCTATGTAGGAAGCACTGTCGAGGAATAATATAACCATAATATTTTCCTACTTTTGTTTTTAAGCAACCATCGGCTTTATTTATAACCACGGGCTGAATTAGGTGTTACTCAAATGTTCTGACATGTTTCTCTTTTCCCCTCTTGGAGCAATTACAGTTGGGCACATATGGTGTCAATTTTGCTTGCTAACATTCAGACAATGAAGGTGCACACTGCATCTCACTGAACTGTGTCTTGTCTAATGCAAACACCACCATTAGCTCTGAGTTTTCATACCTTCTTGCCTAGTTTAGAAAGTTTCACTTCTCAAGGAGAACCTTACATAACTCAATGCAGCCACTTAAAATGCTTCTCTGAATAAAACTAAGCCAAAATCTATTCTAACCGGAATTATTGTTTCACGCAAATGAAAGTAAGATACAGACAAAGAAGTAAAAGTAAAAAAAAAGAAAGTAAAATACAGACAGGGAGACTAACCAAAATATCACATTTATAAACCCTCTGAAAACCTGATAATCTTCTTAACATATACAAAGCAAGATACNAATACAGACAGGGAGACTAACCAAAATACCACATTTATAAACCCTCCCAAACAACAACCCTGCCCCTCCAATACAAATAAACCTGATAATCCCCTTAACATATACAAAGCAAGATACATCATGATTAAGATCTGTTTTGTTTTACATGTTTTGTATTCAAAGTATGACCACTTACTGGTCACTCTCAATAAGCCAACCACATAAGGCTTCTAGAAAGATCTACTGACTTAACAGTCACTGCAGAAAATGAACCGTTTGTTAAGAACAAGACTTAAAACCTCCCACAGAGTGTAGGCACACCAGAAAATACTAGTCGTTCAACAAAAAATAAGCTTCTCAGAGCTAGCCATATAAATCCATGCTCTGAAAGAAAAAGACTTGGAGGAAATGTCATAGTAATTTCCCTCAGAGAAAAAACCCAAATCTCATACAGGCTTTATTTGCAGAATTGAAGTTAACAGCTTATGGAAAGTGATGCTTCTCAATGGCCTAATCTAGATAAGTTGCACATTTCTTGAAACACAACAGAGGGGAAATGGAGAGATTCTGGAAGAATTCCTGAAAGCGTATATATAGTAACGTGGCTTAATGGCAGTTGCTGATTTATAGTTCATGGAAGACGAAAAAAGTGCTTAGACTCTTAAAACCCATTCTTCCTGAGCAGTTCAAAGCATTTTACCAGTCAAAACCAATGCATCATGATTATTCCTCTTTTGTAGGCAGAGAATGCAGAAATGAAGAGGCTTGACAGAGGCCTGTAGTAAGCGGGATAACTCTTGAGTGGGTAGGAAGGACGGATTTTTTTATGTGAGCCATTACAGAAATATAAACCAAACTATTTAACAGAAGTACATCCCATGACTGTGGAGAGAGGTCAGACAAGTAAGACACGTACAAAACGAGCACACTACAAAGTGCAATAATTTGGCAATACAAAGAAAGCAAATAGCTATCCATACAGAAATGTAAAATCTGCTTTTACATAAGGAAATTAAAAGCATCCTTCATCACTACTAGAGATAGAATATAGATCAATTCATGCATTGCAGATAAAATAAACTAACTTTATTGTACATCCGTATTTACTTCATCTGTGGTCCTGTGAGTTATGCAGGCATGTGGCATAAACAATTAAGAACCTACAGAGCCCAAATTAAAAAAAAAAAAAAAGGTGAAGACAAAGATTTGGTAGGAATATAGAAGGCAGATTTTTGGATACTATGAAGTGGGTCCATTACAGATTGGCTATACTTCATCCCACTAGTGACGAGATTTTTCTTAAGTGAGAAACCATGGAAACTTGGATGGACAAACTCAGTTAGGTAGGGCCTCTTTTCCTTTAAAGGAAGAGGAAACTTTGCATTCCTCACACAGCAGGGGTCCCACTGGTAAAGTGCAGAAAGGCTTCGGTGATGCGGTATTTGATCTCACATGGTGGCAGTATGAACCACGCAGAGATTGAGCGCCTGGTGCAAAGGGCATGCATTTTCAGCCACTCAAACACCACATGAGTGCTTGTAGGTGACACTATGCAATTGGCAGATGTCAGCACCATTGAGACAGGAGATAGGCCATAAAAGTTAGGGGAACATTTAAAGCCAGAGTCTTTCTTTGAAATGCCCCTTTTTTTCCAATATGCTGAACCATTCTGGCTGCTAATTCATAATCAGGAAATCCGTCAAAAACATAAATTACGTTATTAACTTCAAAGGTTTTATTACTACCTGCAAGCAGTAACACTGCTTACTATGGACAGTGGTCATTCCACTTCACAGTGTGGCTCTCCCACATCCAGGGTGAGCTTTGTAACGCCCTGTGTTCCGTCTTGTTCTTGAAACTGTAAGAAATCCAGACCATCACATAACCTTAGACTCATACAACGCTTCCCAAAAGAAACATAATAGTTCCTAGAAGAATTCCTCAGTAAGTAAATTCCCTTAGTAGCTGACACAGTTTAAGTCAATTTGAAGCAGAACAGTCATTTGTCAAGAGGCTATGAGGATTACACAGCCAAGTTGTTAATTACTGTTCAGATGTATTTTCCTAAACAAAATAATAAAAGCAGGGGGGAGAAAGTGATCTTCACTTATTACAATCTGCCATGAGAACTGTGAATCCTTCACAAGCAAACTTCAAGACAGACTAGAGAAAAAAACCTGCATGTGTCACACTAATAATTTTGTCCAAACATGACATTTTTACACATCCTATTAAATATTTCTGAATCTGATGATGTAATTTCCTAAACTATAGCATACTATGATCAAGCATTTTACAAGAATACCAGGAAGGATCGGAGCTAACTGAAACAGCATTTTTTCAGAACACATCTACAGTGTGTTGAAAGAAAACTGAGTTTCTAATACCATACCATTCACCTGATTTCATTTTATCCCTTGGAACCTCTTCCCACCTATGATCCCACCAAAAAGATCACTTGCTTAATGGTTATCCGTCTCGGGTGAATTAATGATTTTCAACTCACACAGAGCTTAAGGACTCACATGTATCAGTAAATCAACTGCATATTTGAATAGAGCTTCATATGGAGTTTATGTATACACAAGGTAGACTGTGAAACTTAAGCTCAGCCTAATGAATCATCTTTGTTACTCAGTGAAGATTATACCAATATGTATTTCAAGGAATGAAAAAAATTAAAGTGGATTTGATGAATCTTTCTACTCCTCAGTGTCCTTTTTAAAAAAAACCTACTAACATGAAACAATACTGAGTAAATATGAATGTTGTTCAGGTACTAAATACTTGCCTTTCTATTGTGAGAATATTTTCCAGAGCAGCAGCAGTGGCTGCTTGTACTCTGGAAAAACAACTTGTCACTCACATGAGTGAGTCTGTTTTTTGCCAAAACACAACACAGCTTGATCTGGTTAGCAGAAACCTATTAGAAATACCCATTGTAAAAAGGTCTGTTCTTTAAACCTCTCTCCACAGAAAATGTGCAACCTGAGGGGATATCTTAACTGTTTTAGTCTCTGCAGATCAGAATGAGAACTTTTTAACACATGGGTACTGATCTGAGGAAAAAACTCTAAAATGCAAGGTTATGGAGAGTTATGTTTATTTGGTGCTGGGAACAGTAGGATATCTCTTTTAAATGTGTTCAACTTTGGCTATTCTTACATTTACATTTATATCCTAACAAGACTGCCCCCCTGCAAGTGACATTTACACAGCTCAGCAAAATATCTTTGCAAAACACCTTCAATTTTTGCTCTAAAGTTCCTGTTTTCTTGCAATCTTGCTTTTTGTAGAATTTTATTCTGTGATTCTGTGATTTTGTCTATTTGCATCCTGTTTTTTTATTCTGAGGTTTTCAGTGTCTTATCTTGTAAGTCTTTAACTAATTAAAAGTATGTCTATTGTTCGAGGGTGCTTTGTCAAGCTGGTATTTTACAATGATCTTACCAGCTATCATTAACTTTATCCAGCACAAACATAGGCTAACTGCCCACTTCGTTTCTGTTGGGGGGGGTGGTGGTGTTGGCTCTGGTCTGGCACCTTTGACCTAGTTTCATCTGGACTTGTCAATACATTTCAAACTCTTATACAACACAAAGTTTAAAATACTATGAATAGAATAGATACATACTAAAAGTTCCCTAGCTAAATGTAAAGTCTTACAACGCTAAAACTTAGAAGTATAAAAACCCTTATTCAGGTGCCATGTTATGTTTCTTAGTGTTACAGTGATGCTCCACATAGTCGTGATCTGTAATTTGTGAGATCACATACTCGCTGTTGATTTTCCAGTGAGTTGTGGGAGCTGGCACATGCACAGAACCTACTGTGACCCCAATCTGCTGGGCCCCTGGCCCCGTGGCTCACATGGCGAGCACAGCTGGCCCCGCCCAGCGCTGGCCTAGGTGCTCACTCGTCCCCCCGCTCCGTGCTGGTCCTGGCCCCCCGCCCCAGCGCTCACCCGCCTCGACGGAGCACAGCCAGACATCTGAAACAAGCCCCTCTCTCAGGACTGTCCTCCAGACCTTATTAGGGGAGGGGGTGTGGCTACAGGTGTGGCATACTTGACTACTGAGTGGGGTCGCTTTCTTCATGGATTCCAAGACTTGCGTGAAGAGGGCCAGACCCAACAGCCCGCGAGTAACGGAGAATCACTGTACTTACATTTCTTCATGTTAGTATCTAAATAATATTTTAAGGAAAACACAAATGGTGAATAACCTAATTTAAGTAAAAATGAGAAAATACTTGACATAAAATTTCAGATTACTTTACACCTCAGCTTTACTGAAGAGCTCACACAGGAGCTTTCACCATCTATGACATGTACCTCCTATAGTTTCCTGACCACTAACTGCAACCGAAACCCAAACTGCTTTAAGGAAAGTCCATATGCTATACAAACATCCAGTGATTCAAAAGATCAGGAAGGAGGAGTTTTATGTATAGAAAAGGTTTTCTCATGCAACCCTTCAGATATCTGATTTTTTTTTTAAACACTTTGATGGCAATTTAAGTGACTTTTGAAGAACTCCTACAGAAACTTGACATTTTTAAAAGGAGAAGATTGGCCAGTCTGCTGTGATCTATGCTCAGATGAAAATATATATTGCTGTGATCAAATACTGGAATGTTTACATTTCAATGCTATGAATCTGCCCAGCAAATCTTTCCAATATAGAGTAGAATATTTTATCCTTCTGAGAATTGCCTCCAGTAATTTCAGCCAATTGAATCCACACAATGAATATGATAAAGCTAAAGGACTTACTTATGTTTCTCTAACTTTGAATCAGCTCAGCTTGGCCTGGGTCCAGTGGGGGGTGTCTGCATGGCTACATTCCCCGCACCAGCCACTGCTGCACCCTCGCCCCTCCTCTATCCCGGGCCGGCAGTGGCAGGTCCAGCGCAAGAAAGTTTGTGCACTCCTGCGGCAGTTCCAGCCCCTCCATGCCCTTTCATGGAGAAAAGTAGTCCCGTGCCAGCTGTCACTGGGTTTCAGGCCTTGGTACAGTAGAGCTGCAGCAGCAACAAAAGGCAGGAATCCTGGGACTCCCTGGACAGGAATGGTGAGAAGTCATTCCCTTCGGTCTTTTGAGCCAGCTCAGGGCGTCCCACAGAGCTCCAGGGCTGAGGTGGGTGGGGCAATGGGCAGGGCTTAATTGCATATTCATGAGTTTATTATCTTTGCGGATTGTGAGCTTTGCACATGGGAGGAAGACCTGAGGCTCCACAGAAGTCAGGGGTTGACTGTAATTACAAGCAACAGTAGTAAAATAATAATGCATGTTTCTAGAATTCAAGCCATTACTCCGAAATTAAAAGATAAACACATCAATTGTCTTATGTAAATAATAGAACCTGACCGCTCAGATTTTAGGAAACGGAAAATTAGAAGACACACATTGTTTTCCTGCTAGAGCTCAAGAGTTTTTCCTCCAGTTTCAGCATTTAGAAATCCCGGTACTTCTTAACATAACACATTGTTCACGGAAAAGGACACTGAACTGCAGATACTTTAGAAAATTATTGTCAACAGCTAAAATTTATAGGACTGACTGGTTCATAGCAATGAAATCAGTCTCATGGAATAAATAAATCCAAATGGAAGGCATATAATTTGATAACTCAGAGGACTACACAGGCCACTTGATCATGAAAGGGCATCAGATGCTCTGATAATGGTAAAGGCTGATGTAAAGGCATGCTAAGCCTAAATTAATGAATTAATTCCTTAACATCCTTTTAAGTACAGTGAGCCCCCACGTATTCGCGGTCCACTATTTGCGAGCTTCAGTATTTGCGCGTGATTTTTCCGTGAGTTGTGCGACCTTGGCGCATGCCCAGAACGTACCAGGACCCCAGTCGGCTCGGCCACGGGTCCCGCCGCTCACACTGCAAGCACAGCTGGCCCTGCCCACTCCGCCACTCACAGGGCGAGCACAGCGGGCCCCATCTGCTCACGAATATGTAAATTGGTCCCAGTTGGGAGCTAGCACAGTGCGCCCGGGATGCATTTAGTGTAAACATATGTTTTTGCATGGCTGGAATTGTCCTCCCCTACAAGATGGGGTGACGGGGCTGCCATTGTGTGTGTGCCAGGGGCCGCACTCGCCACTGGCCCTGCTCGCAGGTCCCGGCCCCGGGCCGGCCCTGCCCCTCGTCTGCCTCGGCATAACACAGCCAGACAACTGAGACAAGCCCTGCTCTCAGGACCATCCTCCAGACCTTATATGGGGAGGGGGCGTGGCTATGGGCACAGTGTACTCGACTACGTAGCGGGTTCGCTATCTTTGTGGATTTCACAACTCACGGGAGCCAGACCAGACCCAACAGCCTGTGAGTAACGGGGGCTCACTGTATATTGACATGAATACTTGGACCCAGGAGGCAGAGTGGTTAAACTCTCCTCAGAAGACAAGACACTAAATATCTCAGGTAAATGTACCACCTCATACAGTGGGATCCTTTATATTATATTCTGTACTACAAATTGGTGTGAGCTTGGTACCAGACAGAAAAGAGCTGAAAACACAGGAGGAGATAATCTCCCAGCAGGATTTAAAATCTCTTACCCTCACCTGAAGGCAATACCTCCCTAAAGGGAATATTAATTTAACAACAATTCCCAAGTGTTTCTTGAGCATTAAACCCTTGTGTATCTATACATTGCAGGGGCCGAGTTCTTCTGCAATAAAATTCTCTTAACTTGTATTCACACAATGCCACTTTACAAAGGCTGATCAGAGATCTGCCTCCATTTTATTGTAGTATTTAAGAGTGCAGAATTTATTTTTCTTTGTACTGGAATGAAAAATAAAATTAAATATGTCTATCCTTCGGACCATTGAGAATGGCTACCAAAGTTGTTCTTACTATCAAACTCTTTCATAACAATGACACCAGATAAGTTTTGGCTCCTGAGCAGTTCCATTTTAAAACATCTTTTAAAATTAATTTCATTCTAGTAGAATGAAAACAAAATCTTTCAAACTTGTACTACAAAATACAGTAATTCCTCGAATATCGCAGAGGGTTGGTTCCAGAAAGACACCGCAATATGTGAAATCCACAGAGTAGTGGAAAATACAGTAAATACAGTAGCAGTAGTAAAGATGTGGAAAAAAACGCCTGTGACATATTGAACCTGTGAATGGTGAACTGTAAAGCGGTGAGAGATTAATGTAGAAGTCTATTGACCGACATAATTAAGACTGAGATGGTTAGGGTTTAATATGACTATCTTTAATTTTGAGAACGGTTGTGGTCAGGATTAGGCTTTCTGATGGTGTTGTGTCAAAACCTATACACTTCTACAAATATATGTCATCTTTAACTACATGTTTCCACAAGAAACCAAAAGGCTTCCTCAGAAACACTCCTGACTAGCATTATTTTTGAAATCTTTTTCTTCAGTGACACATATCCTGGCTACTATCGAGTTTGCTCTTCTCCAGATACCAGACAACTCAAAGGGGCTTGTACCTGGATGAAAATATTCCTTGCTATAAGTGTTATGCCTGTGACATTAAGAGTTTGGTTTTCACATCAAGCTAAATCAAACATTTTTGGTATTTTCTACCCTAGGAATTTGCTATAATGAACACAACTAAAGGCACACTCCTTGTTGATAGTGCTGCCCTCCTTTTTTCATTTTTCTGAAGATCTAGTTAGACAATGACGGGAGAATCTAAAAAACAAAGAGAGTCATTAGAAAGATATAGGGTAATAGAAAAGTATAAGGTATTTAAGACTTACTGAAGAGAGGACATGAAAGGTATTTAGAAAGAGAACATCTATTAGCTGTTTTTTTTTAAATGAAATTCATGCCATTGGGGTGAGTAATAGATGGTAGTTCTGAATTATGCACATACATTAAAAATTAATAATATATTTATTACCTAACTACATATAATTACAAATAATAAAATACATATATAAAATTTCTTAATACAGTAGGAGCACCTATCTCAGGAAATACACACTCAGTTCCAATCTAAGTGGACCTTCTCTTCCCATCACAATGCGACCAGCACTTCAAACAGCCTTATCAGCAGCAGCCCTCACTTCCTAAGTCGATACATGCTTCTAG
>WEKX01022706.1:0-52376 GCA_013390025.1 Pitta sordida | reverse complement strand
CAGGTAGTTGTAAACAGCAATCAGGTCACCTCTGAGTCTCCTCTTCTCCAGGCTGAACAATCCCAGCTCCCGCAGTTGCTCCCCATAGGGCTTGTTCTCCAGTCCTTTCACCATCCTTGTCACCCTTCCCTGGACTCTTTCAAACAATTCAAGACCTTTCTTAAACTGGGGAGCCCAGAACTGGACACAGTACTCAAGATGTGGTCTGACCAGCTCCTAACCCAACACAGAATGCTCTTATCCAATCCATGCTCTGAGAGTTTATTTTGAAGCTTACCATGGGAAACAGTGTTGGAGGCTTTACTGAAATCCAAGTACACAACATCTACAGCCTTTCTATCGTCAATCAGGCGTAGCAAGCTTCTCTTTTTCCTTTTTTAACTCCTATGAAATAGGGCAACAAAGCTGGTGAAGGGTCTATGGAATAAGTCATACGAGGAGTGGCTGAGGGAGTTGTATCTGGAGAACTCCTTTTCTCACGTGAGACCTTACTGCTCTCTGTAACTACCTAAAAGGAGGTTGTAGGCAGGTGGGGTTTGGTCTCTTCTCCCAGGCAACCAGTGACAGGACAAGACAAGACGAAAAGACCTCAAGTTGTGCCGGAGGAGGTTCAAGTTGGGTTTGAAGAAGAATTTCTTCCCTGAAAGGGTTGTCAAACATTGGGGGGGGAGGGGGTGGAGTCACTACCCCTGCAAGTGTTCAAGAAATGACTGAACATGGTGCTCAGTGCCATTGCCAATCTGATGTGTTGAGTCAAAGGGTGAACTCAATGATCCTGGAAGTCCTTTCCAACCTTAATGACTATGAATTAGTGCAAATTTTTAAACTTCTCCAGAGTAAATGATTGCTCCCACTGACCAAATGAGGTAGCATCTAGAAGTGAGATTTACAATTTGATTTGTTATTAAAAGTAACTTTCTTGGGATACCTGTCTGAAAATTTGTTCACGTTTTACTACACTGAAGAGTTTTCGCTGTGGCGCCTCCACGGCAAGAGACAGGGCCTGAGTGTGGAGTTCATCCTCAATCCTGGTCCCAACAACGAAAGTGACGCTAGGCTTCCAGTCATCCTACATTCAAAAATAAAAAACAATTAAGGTATGAAAACAACAAACAACAGTGCTTCTTTCCAGTTTCAAAGAGTAATCCTGTAGAGATGGCTTTGTGTCCCTTTGAGACATATTAAACATCACTATTCTAATGACACCGAGATAAACTGTTTACAACCTGAAAAAGCACATCCTGTTTTATCCCGATACTTTCTGCCAGCAGGTGGTAGCATTATGCTATGGAAAACACAAATCCCTACTAACAGCCTCTACACACCTCCTGTCAGGAAAACTGCTTTATCATCTCACAGAGACGCACTGTGTGGCTTTTAAATGGCATTTGCAAATTTGACAGTTCAGTTACCAAGCAAGAAGCGAAATTTGAATACATATGTATTATTGTGATTATTTGCTGTAGGAAAAAAATAAACAAATTTCAGCTCCTTTGTCTGGGAATTAGGTAATGCCTAGATGTAATTTTCAGGAAATAGTAGCATTATCTGAATGATATTTTATGAGAGTGTATTTCAAGCTGTATTTCAAGACAATACTGAAGAATTTAAGACATCAGCAGTTTTCAAACACATACACATATTTTAATGAAAGTTTTCAGCCCTTAGAAAATGCAGAACAAGAGAAGATTGGAACACGTTATTTAGTCACGTACATCCACAATAGCTTACGAATTATGCCATTTAAGCAACTTTTCTGGTTACTCTTGCATTTCTGCGTTGCACTACTGGAATCCCTCACACAAAGTGAGTAACTATCTCTAGCACATTTATCTCTGGATCCAGAGTATTCTCTATCAGCATCAGTGGTGGCTGAACCATAAGCAGTTCTAATGATTGTGCTGTACAGTTCTCATGAATTACCACTTTTTAAACTTTTTTTTTCCAATGAACATCTGCATAGGTAAACTGGAAGGTTATCTACAGTGCTCTACAAATGTAAACATGGAAAGGGCTCCAGTCAGACCAAGGCAGTCTCAAGCCACAGTCACACCAGTCTGGACCAGGTTAAACAGTCACATACCAGTCCGATGTGCATTATAGCAGGGAATGATTTTAAGGACAAATTTAAGAGGGGGTGGTAACTTTAGGATATTGATGAAAATATTATTTTATATGTTTATATTAGGTACAAAGTCCTTACAGAAAAGAGGAAAAAACCCTGAGTTTTAGTTACGTGAGTCAAAGGACAGTTCTAAGAAAAAAGATGCAAAAGCAGCCTATTGTTCCAGTTTTACAGTACCCTTCTTCACTTGCTCCTTTTCTTAGCTAAAAAAAGCCTACCTAAATATTTGCAATTTGAGTAACTGATGGCTTGGGATGGGAGAAAGCCATAGCTAATGTAAGTTTCAAACTTGGATATGCTTGCATGGAAAGAAATAGTTTGTCGTACTCTTAAGGTGAAGGATAACATCAGATGAATATGGTACAATGTGATTATATATACATGCTCCAATTTTTTACCCACAGAATATTCAGAAAAACAAAAAAAGATGGAAAGATCACCTGGGTCACTAAGTGAAACTGCAAGCAGCTATAATGAATTAACTAATCCAAAAGGGCCACGACACCTCTATACATCATGAACTTCCTGAATGTTTTACTGCAGCACAAAATGAACCTCAAATTTTTAAAATTACAAAATGCTGGAGAGCGCAGCTCTGATGCTCTAGAACCACACAAACATGGTGCAACTTATGAGAGGAGAGTGTCCTGCTGACGTGGGACAGCAGCCACTGCTCAGTGAAGTGGAAGCAGCAACTGCCTGTGTGGAGTCTGTAACTCCTCCTGCCTAAAACTGAAAGATAGCTACTGGTACACAGCACTACAGAAGAGCTCTAGATATTCCAATTTCAAAGTTGTCACTGTATAGCTGTCTAGAGTTGGACAAAAAAACTTCACCATTCTTTGAATAGAGGATTTAGATGCTCACACTTGTGTGTAAATGCACAATTTTCTAGGCTCTCAGACTGAAATGCCCTCATGTGGCAGTATCTTGGTGCTCCCAGAGCTCACCAGCAGAGAAGGAGTTTCTACAGCAACCACTTACCTGTGATATAAGCTAGTGGAGGAAGGGATATCATTACACTCTCTACTTCAGTGAGGACAACCAAGAGAGCAGAACAAGGTCCAGCCAGTCTCACAGACAGACGGTGACAGCACAACAACAAGAGAGAGGAATGTCAGGCTCTATTCAGGATGCTAGGGTAAGCACGGGGCAGCAGCAGCATAGAGCCGGCTCCCACAACTTCCTGCAGTTGTTCAGATATACAAGAAGACATCTCTATCAAAGAAATCTCTGCCTTACGGCTTCTTCAGTTCCTCATACCTCCTTAAAACACACTGGTATCTCAGTCCCTACAAGTTACCCCTGCTTGGCATTGATTAATATCATCCTGCAAAAACATCGCCAAAACCTTTCTTATAGTCCCGTCTTTTCTTGATTTCTTCACCCCTTTGTCACAACTGTGCCCAGCTAATTTCTCCTTCCATTTTTGTTTTCTGTTGCTCATTCGAGTTCCACCACTTCTCCTAATGCTTCCCACGCCTGTGATTTGCTCCCCTAGCTCTGGTCCTCTGTCTCCTTGTCCAGCTATTCTCTAGTTTCATTAACTGACACTACTCCCAGCTTTTTCCACCCTGATTCCCCCTCCAAATCCTTAAATCTCTAGCCCCGATAATAATTCCCAGGTATTCTCAGAATTATGGTTTAGCAGTGAGACCCTCCTTCACGTAGGCACTATAAGCCTTTCCAAGAGGATAGAGAATTTTTCTCATTTCCATTGTGGTGCCCACCTTCAGAGCAGCCTGTGAAAAAGCACCAAAGCAAAACATCAGAGTAAGTCCAGCTTGTGCAAAATGAATTTTCTAAAAAAACTTTGGAATTACCCAAACAAAATTATCCAAATTCAAATTTTTGTTATCCAAACAGAAATTATCTATCAGTGTTCCAGATTTTCTTCTCCTGTAAATGCTCTGCTTCAATGAAACTGATAAAGATTAGACAGAACAGTTATGAGAATATTTATAGCATAGACAAAACACTGGCTAATATATTAAAAGCAAAATAGGTGGAATGAGCCTCTACAAGATAGCCAGACTGGTAGTGAAAACTATAAATCCACCTTACTTAATTCTACAGAAGTATATGCAGCTGGATACAAGGTCTTTTGAGCAAAAATTTAAACATTAGAGACAGCCTAGAACTCCCTTGTGCAAAATGAAAAAAAAATTATTTTCTAAAAAAGTGCAGTACTAAGGAATTGGAGCTAGATAAATATAAGAAATAGCTACACATATTTAACAGGGAATAATGATCCAGACTTCCCAGAGTCATTAATAGCATGTCATCTATTTCTAGACTGACCAATATTGAAGCCCTTAAAGATCATTTTTCAGAAAAGCTGCACACTGAGAACAGCAACCGAACTTAGTAAGGATACGGAATGTGCAGCGTTAGTATATAGCTTAAGGTGTTTAATTGATTATACTCTTTTCTGACCCTAAAAATTAATATTTTTGCAGTACTGCCTTTACATTATCGATCCTGTAACAGTATCCATAATGTTTAAGGCACTGAAAGAACAGAGAAGAAACAGACCCTGCTTCTAACAGCTCACCACCTAAAATCACAACATAAAAATGAGAAGGAAAAGTAGTAAAATGTATATGATTACTTTAAAAATATTTTCTCCCTCAATATACAACTGCTCTTCTACTTAGTTTAATTCTTTCAAATGTTATTGTAGAAGTGAGACCTGAGAAAGGATCTGAAAGAGGATAGATTAGCAACCCTACGGCTACCTCAAATGAGGTTCCCAGCTTAAAGAACAGGATAGAGAAACCCATAAAAATAACTACTGGAAAACCATGGAAACAGTATAGGGAGGCTGCCATCGAGGATATAACACAAGCATTACAAACTGTGAACAAAGAAGTCCAAAGTGCAGGGAATAGCTACCCCACAGAATCAACAGTACTGATTCAAATGTGAATTAAAAAGAAAGCTGGAAATGTGGCATTGGTAACTGAATACTCCTTAAACACTCTGAAACAAGCCCCAACTAAGAGGAAGTCAGATTGCCACTGAATGTTTTGCAGCGTGAGCAATCATTGTTACAAATGACATTGCCCTCCTGGTTTTAATACTCTTGGCCAAGTCAAGAATTGAGACACACCAAACTCTCTCTCCGTGCTAGAAATAATCATCGATGTGGGAAGCTTCTATGTTCCCCTGTAAAAGAGACTCCAAGTCTAGCAAGAGCCACCTAACTCTGAAAGCTTCCTGTAAGCAGCTAGCAGTTTTCCAAAATCCTTGTCTTCACAAAACACAAGGTGTCTTTTCTTCTGATTTTGCTCTCAAGCCTCCATTGTGTTTCTCTATAATGTGATTTTTCCCAACACTTGAAAACCAGTACACATACCCTACACATCTTATTCATCACAGAAATATTTGAATAGCATAGGTACGTTAAGAAAATTTCTAACTTAAATTTACATTAAAGGAAAAAGCAGATGTAGCATAGATTTTTTTTTTTCTTTTTCAAGCATGTTTTGTTTTTTCTGCTTCATTTCCTAGACACAAAGGGGCAGCTGTTCTAAAGAACACATTTGAGCAAGTCAGGCATACTGTTTATTTTTGCAGTACCAGTTTCTAGATCTCTTTGGCCAGGAAAAGCATCAAGTAGCCACCTCCCCCATTTCCAGGCAGTCTGAATATCTGTAATTCTGAATTGCCCCTTATTCTTGTGGTACCTAACATTGTGGAGTTTGCTGGTTCTTGCCTTGTTATTTTAATTTTTTTTTTGGGGGGGTGGTGGTGGGGGGGGAAGGGGTGTTTGTTTTGGTTGGTTGTTTTTTCCTCAGGACAACAATTAGCAGATCCATTTCACTACAGCAGAATTTCAAATTCCATAATGGCTGAGGAGAAACATTTGAAAACTCAAACTCCAAACATTTGAGCATCAAACAGCAAGAGTTATTTAATCTCCTGATTTTTACATAACACATCAGACACAATGAGATTTATTAGTGATTTATGAGCAATTACAGCGATAATAATTCTCGAACTAACTCTTTCCTTTCAACAATGAGGGAGCTTGTAAATCAGTAAATACTGCTGGCGTTACTGGGCAAGGTTGCTTATCGGCAGTTTTGCTGTCCTAACGTGCAGGACATCACTGCTGAGAAATCTACAGCTCCACTTTCATTATCTGCAGAGCAACATCCCTGTTTTACTAATGGAGTCTGTTTTTAAGAGCCTGAGCTCTTGCTCTAGAACCTGATCGTCTTAGCAAATATCAAAGCTCAAAAGAATATTGGTGTTTGTCGGAAGAAGCAGCAAACAAAAGCAAAGCCATCCTACTCAGAACATTTTTTTTATGGTTTTACAAGATTTAAGTTCAGTTCAATTTTCAGGCCCTAGAATGCCAATAAAATGAGAGAAACCCCACAGATGGAAAGTCAGCATAGTCAGCTTCCAATTGCTATGCTTAGTTATACTACTTAATACGAACAAATAATAGACGACAGTTATTTCAATTAAGGATTCTATTTGCCCAGAATTCACCTTTCGCTTAGCAAATACTATCCTTTAGCTACTTAACACATGCAAAGTTTAAAACTACTTAGGAATCTTAATTTTTGTAATTTAATTCTGTAGTGAACCTAATCAAAAGAGATAAACATCTCAAGGTAAATACAGTGCACAGCTCCATGTTCTGCCAAACACATTAGAAACAAGAAATATGTACATAAACCATAATGTGACACTCTGGAAAACCCATATTTCCCATGTACATCTTTTTAAGTTGTGTGTTTGCCAGTTTTTTCACAGTGCATTTAGTAAAAGCAATTACTTGGTTAGTAAATGCCATTTAAATAATAGTTAGCATACCCATCCATGAAAATATTAACAGCACTGGTAAATGACTCTTTTTCATAGATTGAAATAATAAAATAGTGTAAGTCATAAACACACATTAAAACATGAAATTTCATCACTCAGTCTATCTGGTACAGTATAAAACCAGTTCTAGCAAATTTCCGTTGACTCCACTAAAGAGAAAGAATATTTTCTAAATCGATACAAGTAAAAAAAAATTTTTACTATATGAACCACAAGGAGAGACACTTATTTACCTGCTCACCTCCCAAATAATTTCAGATTCATATCACATACAATATTGAGGATGAGTAAGAAGTAAGTTTTGAACACTCTGTCTGGTGAAATCTACAATTCAAGTTGCTCAACGCTCTTTTACAGAATGCTTTCAGTTCCTGAGCTCTATGTAAAAGTTTAAGCCTTGCAGGCTATACAATTATTGGGGTTGGGTGGGCAGGGGAGGGATAGTGTGGTTAGACTGTTTGCAGAATGAGATTTGATTTTTAAAAATCATGTTTATCCTTTAATAAAAAAACTCCTATGTGATTAAGTAGTTAACATATCCAATGCCCTCCGTGTTCAAGAGGAAGGAATTAAATTTGGCAGCAGAGTCATGCTTGTGTCAAAGATGTGCTTTTACAGAGCATGTTTATTTACATCAAGTACACCCACATTTGGCCACACTTGATGAATCCTGATTCACACATGCTCAGAGGAGATTCACTGGCATTTGACAGTTTTGCACCAAGTATGCTCTTGCCTGTGGCTGTAAGAGCTGAACAAGAATATTCCCATGCTAAGAAAATTTCAGTGGCTGCCCAGGATCTCAGACACTCGAGTGCCAGCGGGCCATAGCAAGGAGATGGTTTTTCCCGTGTTCCCAAGGCTCTGCCTGCTGAAAGCTACACAGGGAAAGTGAAGTTAGCACAACTGGCTCAGAAAGCATTTGGTCCATACACCAGAGGAAAAAAAAGCAATCTTAATTCAGCCCCCATAGGTATAGGTATTATGATAATCTTTAATTAGGTGATCACATACTTTTCCTACAGAATTCTTGCCCCATTCAGTGCACATTCAACATTTTTTTTTCCATCTGCCTCAATGTGTGGTCCTGAATAATAACAATTCTGACATTGCCTAAATTTTGAGCACTTTATTTCCTACCTTTAAAAATACTTCAATATAATGGTTTGCATTTAAGCAACGCAATAAATTACATATAGAGGCAGCAGAGTATACAAAGCACTTTGTTCAGTGAATTCTCTGCACAATTTCCTCAACCACAATAAACACCACCATAAAAAAATAATCACTAATTGGCACCTTGCTAGTAAGAGTGGGAGAAAGGTCAGGAACATATTAGATGATGGTGTTTGAACCACCACCCTATTCTTAAGCTCCAGGGACAAGATTCACAAGAAAGGGCTCAAGCGCCTTTGAACTTGACTGAAAAAATGTATGTTCTAGGGAAAAATGGGAAACAACTGCCCAAGCTGAGCAGCTTACTTCAACAAGTGATCTTGTTTGGCTAAACTGGTACTATCCAGCTACTACCAAATAAAACTAAAAGCAAGTAAATATTTAAAGAGATTTTTGGACATCTGGGGCATTTTCAGGAAAACCAATTAGCCAGTTTAAAAGCCTCCTTCTGAATTCAAAGTTCCTCATATTTAACCAGAGCTGCTGGCATATTAAAAAAAAAACAAAACACCAAACAAACCTCAACCAAAACACAAATCTACAGCAACTGAAACAAAAAACTGCTTCAGTTTTTTCAACAGGGCACAACAGGAATCCACAAAACAAGAAAGCCACAGAAGCAATTTGTCTCACTTGCAGAAGCAGGGCTAGATAAACACATGCGAGATAAATATTATTGTTTGCTAAACTACTACCCTATTTTGAAACCGAATTCTCTCTTGCAAGTCAAGATTTATGAGAATTACATTGCTTACACAGAACCTGGAAACCTAAATACGCCTTTAGATCCTCACACTCTGTAAAAGAAAGAAAAACAAAAAGGAAAAAAAAATGAGTGCCTTTTAGCTGCACACACTCGGGCAGGAAAATTACAGCCTCACATTTTCAACGCTACAGTTAATGCTGTGTCAGCACCTCCATCAAACCTCGCTCTTCAGCAGTTTATAAAAAGTTCACCCCGAGTCGAAACTTGGCACNCGGGAGCTGGGGCTGCTCAGCCTCGAGAGAGGGCCCTCATCAGCGTGCATCATATTAAGAGGATGGAGCCAGTCTGTGCTCGGTGGTGCCAAGCAGTAGGACGAGAGGCAATGAACAGAAACTGACGCACGGGAAGCTCCACCTGAAAATTGAGGAAGAACTTGCAGCCGGGGTGGTCGANGGAGAAGCAAAGAAACTCGCTGTGACGCCGCTCGGTGGCGGGGGAGGGATAGAGGGGCCGGGGCGCAGCTCCCCCGCACACCGGGGCCATCCACGGCCCCTCGGCAACCCCCGCAGCTCCGACCACCAGGGCAGGGGAGCGGCGCCTCCAGCCTCATCCCCCCCACTCCCACCGCGCCGGCGGCTCTGCCCCTCCGCTGCCTTCACCTCCTCGAAGGGGGCGGACACCAGCGCAGTCTCCCAGCTCGGGAGCGCGGAGGGTCGGCGCCCCGGGGAGTCCCGGGCGGAGCTGGGCTGCTTGGGACCCATGGCGGCCCCGGCGGACACACGCGTCGCCCCGGCGACCGCTCGCTTGGGGCCGGGCGGGGGAGCCGCTGTGGCGGCTGGGGCATCGCTCCGCCGGGGGAAGAAAGGAAGGCTGCGGGAGCTGGGGCTGCTCAGCCTCGAGAGAGGGCTCTCATCAGCGTGCATCATATTAAGAGGATGGAGCCAGTCTGTGCTCGGTGGTGCCAAGCAGTAGGACGAGAGGCAATGAACAGAAACTGACGCACGGGAAGCTCCACCTGAAAATTGAGGAAGAACTTGCAGCCGGGGTGGTCGAGCACTGGAACAAATTGCCCAGAGAGGTTGTGGAGTCTCCGTCACTGGAGATACCCCAGAACTGTCTGGATACAATGCTGTGCCCCGTGCCCTAGGACGACCCTGCTTGAGCAAGGAGATTGGACCAGATCCCTTCATGATCCCTTCGAACCTGACCCATTCTATGGGATTCTTGTGGGGCTTTCAGCTGCTTCCCCTCGTCATTTTTGAGATGAGCTGCCCAGAGGAAAGGCATCACTGAGGCTGGGTGGGATGTGTTGAGGCTGTGTATGGTCCCACAGCCACCAAGTGACATGTGACATCCCCAGGACCACAGAGCAGCCCCTAAGAGCGATCTTTAGGGTGACACTGGAGCATGAGACAAGCAGTGAGGCGGGGGGGGCGCAGGTGTGGGCAGCCAGTCCTGCTCCCAGGCCCAAGAGGCTCTCCAAATACTACCATATGTTAATGCACTGGGACCAGAAGGGGAGAGGGAGGCACAGTTGGGAGAAAGCAGGAGAGCTGCCAAGATAAAGAATTCATTACAGAGGAGTCATGTTGTGATCTCACACTGGAGACGAGTGAAATATTCTGTGTGATTTAACATTTGGTGAAAATACACCAAACCACATGCTGCCCTTCCCCCACCCCCTTATACTGATCAGCGTTCCTCAGAGCCTCCAAATCTTTATTTTATTTTTGTCGGAGCTTAAAGCCCTGCTGTGCAGCACATTACTGCTTTAGTCAGGATTTAATTCTGGGATGGTATTCCTAGCATGTATGCTGTATAAGACCACTTTGGTTACCTGGGTTTAGCAAAAAAATAGGAATTCAGGTTCATAGGGGATAAAACAGACTAATCTCTCATCATCGTAGCTTGCAGATAACAAAGCAGATGATAACATGGGAAGGCTGCACAGTAGATTTGCCAACACCTATAAACATTTCCCCCCATCCCATTCCTTGGCTGGTGTCCAAAAACTTTTTCATTTTCAGTTGTTGTCCCAGAAAAAAGAATAAAAATCAGACTTCAATTGTTCACAGAAACAGTCAGAATGACATTCCCACCATGTCCTTGCTCTTCGCTAAAATTTTGGGTACACAGCCTTCACCTGCTGAGATGCAATGAAAGAGTATGGAAAGGAGGAATATGGCAGGATCACTAGCTGATGTGGCAAAACAGTGCAAAGGTTTGGGACAGAATGTACAGATAATGCTGCCAAATACCCTAATAAAAAATCACCCTTCAGGTTTTTCATGACTCAGTTTTCAGGACAGAATGTAAGTTTCAGAAAAATTGACCGGAGAGGGTTGCACCCAGATCTTGATGGTATGGCTGGAAACATGCACTAGCATGACATCGGTGGGAGAGGACAAGTGCTAAATATGCGCCTGCCTGGATCCATATGCTCAGGATCGTTAGAAAGGTTGAAAACCAAAGAGGCTGATGTCAGCCTACAAATAACTCTTTGAGAAACAATAGCTGTGAGAACCATGAACTGACCTGTTTGTATCTATTGTGTGTCTGTTTGATTTGAAGGAAATTGTTTTGTTCTGCTGTTTATTGCTGTAATAAATGCATTTAGAAAAGTTATTTATTGTTGGATACTCTAGCAGTATGCAGGTCAAGTTCAAGTAGGACAGCTGGGAGTTTAAACCGGTTCATTTGAAATTACCTCCACCACTCTCCTAAACAAAAGAGAGGAAGAAATTCTTTTATTGGCTACTACAAAAAGCCCGAGTATATTGTCCTAAAATGGGTTATCCTATGGTGAAGTCAGCTGAAGATACCTCCTGCTTGGCTGCTTGTCCCTGTCCATTCCATTGTGCTGCCAAAGATGCTTGTAGGCTAAGCTGTAAACCAGATCATTGCAACCCCCTTGATTACATCCTACAACAGACAGACAAACCAAGAATCCTGGGAAACTACATCCTTTGTTTCCTCCAAATGGTCTGGACTACAAAACACCCATCTGCATGTTTTGCAGCTGAGCCATTTGAAAATCTTCAGCTTCCTTCTGATAACTCAAAGATGAAATTGCTTCAATCTTAAACCTTGTACTAGCAACTCTAGTGATAAGCTGCTGGTGAGAGACACAGCCCAATGAAGTACCTAGAGAGACAATACACAATTTGAGATACCTTCTGCACACAAAAGGAATTCACAGAAGTAAGCTTGATGTTTCCAAGTAGTGAGATTAGGATTGCTATTAATGCAAGAGTTAATGGGTCTATCAATGATGATTTTGTATATGACAAGAATATTCATGGTGAGATTTTCAGGGAGAATGGTAACCTAGAAATCATAGACAGCCTTTTATTTTCTGCCTTACTAAAAAACACTATTTGTGGGTAGATGTGTGTAGTATCCTAAGGCATGAATTAATAATACAATGAAACTCTGAGTAATACTTTGTGTAAAGAACATGTAGCTCACTTTTCCCAGGGAGGCATATTAACAATCCTGTGTATTCTGAGTTTATACGGCAGAGTAAGAAGGCATGCATGATTAATACTGTGGAATAAGTAGACATGATAATATGCTCCTGCACCCCAATTTTAATAATATAGAGGGAATGTGTAAAAATTAGGTATACTTTTTTTTACGTCCGCCAGAAAGAGGGAACACTGCTTGCCTTTTATTATAGGGTGACCTACAGAACATTTGTGCATACTTGTTCTTTAGTAAAGCGTGGGGAGTAGAAAGGAATTATGAGCTATACAGGTCATTTATTCTCTATTTGAAATTTCCTGAAAGACTACACTTGACTAAGGACCTAGTCAAAGTTTGGACTTTTAATTATTAAAGTGTGATTGACTAAGGGGGGAATTAAAAAAAAGCAAACATGACTTAAATTACGTGGTTATATTAAATATTTAGGAAATATTCAGGAAAAAAATGGTCTTTTCAGTAAGAACCATCAACTTCTCACTCTCAATTGAGAGGCGAGTAGAGTCTTCTTTGCTTGACTCCTTAAGAACTTATTTAATTGCTTTATATTGTTTTCATACAGTCTAAGTGTTTCTAAATGAGGAAGGCTTCCTGAATTATAGCTTCAGAAAGTAGGTTTTGTTTTAGATAGCTATTCTAGACAACCTTTCTGGTATGCTAACACGGCCTTCAACATAAAAGGAAATAGCTCATATTCCTTATATTTCTTAAGAGGAAAGGTATTAAAAAAAGTACACTTTTCCTCCCCCCCTTCCCAGAGAACACTGCCGAGTCCTTTTTTTTTTCCCCCCTCAGAAAGGAAGGGGGGGAAGAACATAACACTCACTTTGCTTTTCTTTTCAGTTTCATACAAGTGCAGCATCTGGGCTGGGAACAGCTTTTGCTTGAAGTCTGCAACCCTCCAGGGCACAACCATCTCACAGGTTACGTGGATTTGGCAGCTATAACGTGTGTCCACAGCCTGCTGGAACCCTAACATACCAACTTGGATGTAGGAGCTCTTTGCCTACAGTTGCTGCTCTGGTCACCAAAAGACTGTTTGCAATTTATTTCTCAGTCTCTAAACTCGTTTATGTAATTTGCATGCAGCTTCCCACATGGGCTGCATTGACCTCATGGATGTGGACCAAATATGTATCTGTTTTGGTTTTATGATCTAGAAAGTTTATTTCTACATCAGGAAATTATAAATGGATGTGCCATGAAAGGGGCAAAGGTTAAAATGAGTGTAAATATATTAAGACATTCCCCTTCTGTACATGGCATAGTGCACTTATTTTTCTAGTGCCAAAGGTGAGTAATTTCTTAATTAGACAAAGTTCTAATCATAATGAAACAACAAAATAAACTGTTTTGCAGACTGTAACAGACCTTCCTAATAAAGGAAACATTGATATATGCTTGCTGAACTGTGAGAACATGTTTAGAGAGAAAGGGAATAGCTAAGCTGTAAAGGCAACACAATTCAGACAAACCCATCCACTGCATAGCAAGGCCTGCCCTCTGACATTGGGCTACTCCTTGCACAAATCAATAGACCTAATGTATTTAAGCCTGTCTGCATAATAATGTGGCCAAAATCAAGCTGACTTACAGACATATGTAGCCTCTGTTGTTTATCACAGCAAAATATACAGAACAGAATAAACTTTCTTTATATATACAAATAAGTTTACATTTAAAAGGCTCCACCAACTCAGTTTTACTGGGGAAGAAAACCCCAAACTTACAAGGCCCTGTATTTAATCTGGCAAAGGATGCTTTCATAGTCTACTCTCCCACGTGCATGCATGTGTGAGGAGAATGCTTTTTTCTCTATATAGCCAGTGGAATATGGATTCCTGGCAAAGCTTAAACTGAAATCCTTTATCATCTGTCAGTAAAATGACTTCCAAATTCCAGCTGAATGCTGTGTAACAGTCTCTTTAAAGAAAGACTTCCTTTGCATTTGGTGTTGTTGTTCTACTGTCTCTAGGCAAGTAACTTTTGAAAGCAGTTCAGTGCTGCCAGTCAACAACAACAACAAAAAGCCCAAGTTCAGTTCTCAGGCTTTTTTCTGCCCCTTTTCAAAACAGATCACATTATTCTTCTCCCTAAAGAAATAAATCCAAAGAAAGCATTCTCCCACCCTTCCAGAAAGCTAAACTTCCCACCTCCTATCCATTTACCTGCAAAAATCCCGTGTCATTGTGTGCTCTCTTCTGGCACAAAAGGAAGAAGAGCTTCCCTGAGGTTACAAAGATCTTTCCAGGAGACCTACTTCTGTAGCACTCTTACTCCCACCACAATCATGAGAGACTCACACAGTAGTGCTGAGCACTGACCACTAACCTCTCTCAACAGCCAAACAAAGCAAAGTCTAAATAAGTGGGATTTGAAACGTTATGCCATTATTAGTGCAAAAATAAGAGTGTTTCTAATCCATTCAAAATAAACAGTAACACTATGGAGGGTAAGCAGACTTGAACTGCATGCCAGAGTTTGAAATGAAAATATTGATGATAATAGGTGGAAAGACATGGTGTGTTTGCTTATTTTTAAAAGGCAAGAGACTATTTATAAAAATACATGGAAGCTGTACTGGAATTGGAATAACTGTGCACCTAGAACCATAATTCTTTGGCCTTGGTAGCTTAAGTCTTCAAACTTTTAGTTGGATAGTTTTTGACTTAATTTTCTGAGTGTAATACCTAATTGCAGAATACCTAAATTATCACGTTATGTATTATCATGAAACTGTTACTTGAACTTTAATTCCCTCTCCTTTCTTTCTAAGCCATTTCCCTAAGCACATATACTCCACAGTAGATATGGTTCAGTAAGCAGGTTTTGGAAAGAAGTATGTGGAATAACAACTATTTCCTGCTCTATTTTGACACCTGTCTCTCTCAGTGATACATGCTTTATAGAACAGCCAACAGAAATCTGCTTTATAGAACAACCATCATTAAACCATCCAGTCCTAGGACTGCATCCCAAAACAACATCATGCCTGACTGTATCACCCATTAAACCCTTTACTTGTTTCCTTACCTCTAACTAGAAAAGCATCCTGTGCTTCTCTCTTCCCCACCTACATCATTCCTACTTCACAAGCTTTTTTTTTTTCCAATTCTCCATCTCCAAAATTCAAACTAAATCCCCATCTACGTACCCATACCTCTATCAGTAGACTGCAGCACCATAAAGAAACAAAGTCAGCATAAACCAGCACCTCTCTCCTGCCAGTCCTTGCTTTTAAATGCAGCTGGTCCATATGCCAAACACTCCACCCTGTAAACTCCTAGCACAGTGCTCCAATGAAAGTATTTATGCAGGTGTGGTCCTATCCCTCATCAGCTGTGCTGGACTGCCTCCTCTCTTGCAGCCTCCCCTTCATTGATCACTCCACTACCACTATGTCCCCAGTAAAAGAATATGGGAAGGCTGGGTACTACAGCCAATAATGAGATGAGTTCACCACTTAAAATTTGGTGAGCCATCCTGTAGAAACTCTTACAGACAATTTCAGAATTTACTTATTCCAGGACAGAAGGATCTAGCCCTGAACCTACATAGTATCCCCAGCAAATCTTGTAGCCTCAGGTGTAACTAGAAAAAGCACAGTGAAAACCAGGTGGTGGGGATGAGCAGGCTATTAGCAGACTCTGCCTGGCAGCATCTTGCACCCTCCTACCAAGATAGTGAGAGACCGAAAGTATTACAAGGTGTGGCTTATCTTTGTGGAATTATCTTTATAGGAATATTATTCAGCTTATTTGGATAGGTGCTGTGCAGTTATGTGAAGTAACCACAAAATAAGACAGTCTCCTGCCCCCTCCCCCCAGTCCACGTATGTATCATTTGCGCAAGATTTTAGTGAGTCTTAACAATATGGGATTTTGAAAGAATTTGTGCTGTATTTGTTTCTACAAATGACAGCAAAACACGGCTCTGTCAGGTTGTCTGCATTTCTTAAATTGGCTATCTAAAGGAGACCAGATTTAATTTAAAATTCTCAGAAAACTGATTATTGAAAGGTCAAATTAAATATTTTTAGGAAAAGTGAACAACATTTTAATCCCTATCAGATGCTAAGATCAGCTTTAATGTAAAAGCTGCACTTATTATTGACAGATGTTGTGTAAAAATGAAAGTTGCAAGGATTTGCTAACACTTTATCATCAACACTGTATTGCTTCTGCCATAATCAGCCATTCATATGAATTCAGTAAGCTTTAAGCAAATAAAATGCAACAAGTATTTATATTGTATCATTGAATTCAAAAGCATGTCTAGCTACACTTCTCTTAGTTAACAAACTGTGTTAGCACTAATTCCCATCAGTCAGATTCCCTAATTCACATTAAAAGCAGTCAAAATGAAAATTCATCCCTTTTTCCATCTGTCTCCATCTCATTACTTCAGATAAAGCAAAATATTTACTGTGGTAAAGCTGCAAATTGTGGAGGGCCATTAATGGAAAAGATACCCTAGTTAGCTAAAATCTGGCCATGTTCCCAAGGTATTGACTTGCCTGTGCCAGTGCTCTCATATCATGCCATCCTTACTGCTTATTTTGTATCCAGTGAGTTTTAAGAGACTAAGTAAGTCAGCATTTAAAAACAATGTGAAGAGATTTGAGATAAACAGCTGAGCTCAGCAGTTTGCCCCATGGTAAAGGCAATGGTGTCCAAACCCTAATTCTCAACTACATGGTTGTATAGGGAGTATGCAAACATTGTAAAGTCATTGTGACTGACTGTCATCAGGTGTGTCAAAGCAGAACAGTGAGCAAAATGAAAGAAAGATTTTTTTTAGTTTTCTTTAAGATATATGTTAAATACCAGGAGAAAGGTTTTTTTGGTGAAAACATCCTCTATCACTTGCCTGGAATTGTCTTTGCTTTTTGTCATCATCCCAGAAAATCCTCTGATGAATAAACAATAATATTTTAAAAAAGCACTGATGATTTAGTTATTTTTACTCAAACTCTCATCAGTAAACCTTGAGTACCATTACTACCAATGAGGATCAGTGGAGTGCAACTTATCTGGTTTCCACTTATGCAAAAATCTGACATTTGCAAGATTTAATTGAATTTCATTTTATTTTCAACACCAAATATTGCTTTCCAGGACAGAAGATGAACTAACTGAAATTCGAAGGCTGTCTTTTGGTCTAATGATGTCTAGACAATGCTAGAAAGACAGTTATACCTCTAAGAAGCATGATAGTTTGGATGGAATAAATGGCTACTCTGAAACTGAATCTCTCCGTGAGTAGTTTTCATTTCAGAGGTGATGGAATTCTCTTTCGTAGATCATAACATAGCTTTTACACAAAAGGTTCAATCAGCACTTTATGTTCCCTTTTAACACTTAGTGCTTGGGATTCTAAGCTGGAGCAAATACACCTCTGTTATTTTCGGGCAGTAAACTAGCTGTGGGAAAGGCGGATCAGTTCTGAACCAAGGAACTACTAAAGCTCAACACTTACCTCATTCAGACCTTGCCATCAGAGTTCAAGTAATTCTAGAAGCTTTGAATAAAAGGCCAAGGCCCAGATTCATAGGGACTTAGCTCCTCAGATACCTTGAATGAACTGATCCTATATACCTGGATTACACCTCCGACCACACACCCTGGTTAACTGGAGGTATACTCCTGTCTGATCAGAGGGCTTTCTAATAGGACAAAAGAGTGCAGAGTGAGTTGGGTTACCCTTCTTTTCTACTCAGAGTGAGCAGATTAACGACATGTAGTAGATATGATTGGCTGCATTTCTCATCCAGTGGTTCTAGTAGACTTTAAGGAAACATTAGCCAGTTGATTCACTGCGTGTACTAGGATGCTGTTCAAATCAGAGACTTGGGAATCTTTCCTGCCAAGCACAATTGAGTTGCCTGTAGAAAGCACTATCATTTTTTGCTTTGTAGAGCATGGAAAAATGATGGAAAGCTTTGTAGTTCCATAAAAGAAGTTTTTTTCCTGAGTGCTCATGATAAAGGATTGTTGAGGAGGCAGCTTGGCCTTTGGGAGGCATTCCTCAATGCGGTATTTATGCTATCATTGATATTTCATCAACTAGCCAGGAACAGAGCAATCTTCTGAAAGAATGAGTACATTCCTGATCCTGATTTTATCTATGGAGGGAATTCAAAGCCATGGAGAAAACGAAGGAATGACAGAGCTCAGAATCCTGTGACACACTGCGTCACTGCTCCAACACACAAACAAATACTTTGTGCAGCTCAAAGTGTGGTGAAGGGTGAGAATGCACTAAAGGCAGGCAATTGAATCTGGAAGACAATAATTCCCATTCTCTTAACGCAAATACACTACTAGTGGGTTATGGCAATGTTACCATTTGAAACTACGCTATGTGTTCAATGTCCTTTTTAAACTTACATACCTTGACCTGCCTTAACCTATTTGTTTTCCCATGCTGGGATTTAGACCTCTGCTTATATGTATATTTGGAATTTAAAGAATTTTTGAAGGGAGGAAGCATTATGCACACACTTTTACCCACTTATTTTCCTCAAGTCAGTGGGGAAATATAGAATGTTTTATTCCAGTTTTGAAAGTCTTCTGACTTAGATGAGAAGCCCTGGAACTTATTTGCATTAGACTTTTAAAAGAATATCTTATCAGTCTGATAAAGATCAATCTTGAGATGTTTTGCCCAGCTGCTTTCTAGGATTTATGAGGATTTGATGTGGTGTTTTTTAAGTGGTTTTTTTTCAAAGTGTGTAAGACACTTCCATACAGTAGTTGATCTAAAACATAATTTTAAGAAAGAGTAAGAAATCCACTTTAGTGTACTGGTGAGTGTCCCTGCCTCTCACGTGGGAGACCGGGAGTTTGATTCCCCGCCAGGAAGGCAGTGGTGCTGTTTAAGATGATCCTTGTGGGTCCTTTCCAAATCAGAATATTCTATGATTTTGTGATTCTGTGACATTGCAAAGATAGTTGTAATGTTAAATATCCATATTTTCAGTGTGGTTTGATAATACATTTGTAAAGCTGGGGCTGCAAAACTCAGAGTAGATTCTTGATAGCAGTGAAAAAGCAAGATCGCTCTCTAAGCTAACAGATGTTCAGTATCTATGAGAAGTACAAGCATAGGAAAGCAAACATCAATGGGGGATTTCCAACCTGCAGGAAAAGATATATGTCACAGAGTTAACCCCTGTGCAGTCTCTCCAGCTGGACTTCAGCTGGACCACAAACAGTGGGATAAGCGTACATGCTGAACCATGAAACTGTAATATTTCCTATGTTATCATTTGGTTGTTTCATACTTACACTCATGACTTTAGAGTCTCTTAAAAACATTCCAAATTATGATTCCCCCAAATCTTGTGAAAGGCAAGCTTGTCACCCGAGATGGAAGTTGTGGTAGAGACCTCAATTATTGGCTAGATGGCAGTAGAGGTTATTTATGTATTGAGGCACATGCACACAATGTATTATACCACTTTGAAATTCAGCTTAGTGCACTGGTGAAAAAGTTTCTGCTCATCCCAATGCTACTGCTGCTGTGTGCCCTGCTACACCCATCAAAAAGAAGTTTTCATAAGAATAGCTCACTACAGGCTTTTTTCATATTGATGGAACACAAAAGCAAACACTCTTCACTTGTCCCTTTTCAAGAATGAACTTCTAGTTAACATTAACGTTATACAAATCAGCCAGATGCCTACTGAGCAGAGACAATATATTTTCTCTCAGCTCTCTGGTAGACTCCCAGTTTATGTATTTCCACTGGTCACTCTGCTTGCCTTGTGCAGTTGAGGGTTTGGGGCAGGATATGGGCTTCAGGTTGCTAGTGTGGTGATGTGGGCTCATGGGATGATAATTAATCCTCTTCAAGGTGGCACCAGTGAGCCGGCAAAATCAATGGAGACAGGAGCAACTGTGCTAGCACACTTTAATGTCTACTGAGGGAATGTCATTCAAGCTGGTGTTTTAACACCTCAAGCAGAAGAAGGCCTTCTGTTGGCAGAGGAGTCTGCACATTGACAGCCACATTGGCGGAGTGGCTGTAAATGGGAGGAGATCTGAAGTTTAGGCAAGGGAGTGCATAGAGGAAGCTCTGACAGCTGATCACTGTGATTCCCAAGGATGACAAGGAAACCAGTAATTTGGAGACCACATGAAGTACACAGTGGCAGGATCACTGGAGACTGAAGCTATACAAGACCCAGAAGGCACAAGTCACCACTCCACTGGATACGGCAGGGGTAATACAGACCAGCCTGGGCCAAATATCTGGAGAATCAAGTCAACATGTTGATCGCACCATTGAGTCAGAGACCATCACCAGGATGATTTAGGTCTGATCTCCTCCTGTCTCTTTCAGAGAAGGAAACTGCCCTGCAGGGATCTCTTGGCCTCACACCATAGCTGACTGTGATTATAGGTTTCCCAGGACTTTGGGGAACAGACACACTGGCTTGGACCTGGAGAACCTGAGGCTCAGAGGAGCTGGTTTACATCCTCCACCTTCCTTTCCTTGCTCCAGTGCTCACAGCTTCCTTGGAGCCTTTTGCTGTAGCTGTAGCTGATGCCCCTCTGTGGCAGCAACTGCCTTCAGCCGTGCTGCTTTGCCTTACCACCTGTTGGTAGACACGATCTCACAGGCAGCTTGAAGCCCAGGGAGATTAGACCCATTCATATCTGAAATGACAAGGGGGTGCGAAATTTTAAAAAGGCTCAGCCCCGTTAGTGCTGCTCCCCCACGGACCCCTGTCCTCCCTGAGCAGCTGCCCCCCACCCCCATCCCTGAAGCCCCTTGGAGCAGCTGCTGTCCGTCTGGCTGCCTTGGCCTCCTTGTCAGCTGTTTGATGTCACCCATCAATCTTCCATCTTTCCTGCAAATCTCTGATGATCGAGTTTCACATTTCTAGGACTCTAGCCGTAAAGCCCCTTTTGCTGGTATAATTAGTAATTAGAGGAAAAATGTTAGCAAACTCCTCTTGGCATAAACAGACAGTCAATCCCCATCTGCCAGGTCAGGAAATTCACATTAAGGTGAACACCCAATGCAGATATTTCTGTCTGAGGTGAATGACCGCACACGCTCGGCACTGCTTAATTAGGGTGGCCATATGACATTGAGTGAGAGCTATTTATAAGTGACCACTTTGATTATAAACAATTTTCAGTGTTTTGAAAGTCATCGTGTCTTTCCTGCTCGGAATCCCCATGGGCTTAAAAAGAAATAGTCTCTCTTGTCTGCACTTTGTAACACTTGGTGAGCTGGGGAGGTCATTCATGATTGGTATTCATCCGTGGTCTTTCATGGAGCCGCACTGCTGAGATGACACCATTCAGTGGAGTTATCCTGTCATTCAAGCATGATAGGTAGGGCAGGACCAGACCTCTTCACTGCAGTTAACTGATACTGATACTATGCAGTAGGTGAAGCTGAAGACAGACTGTTTCAGACTGGAAACATGGCAGCATGTACTGGAACAGACAAGGTTGAATGATTTTTCCACTACAACTCAAAGATAAGATAGTTTAGGAAAGTCCTATATCTATGCAAGAGGCTGGATCAGATGATCACAATGGCTTCTGGTGACTGTATGATCTGTGTTGTTTGGCTCCTCATAAGAACAACTTTTTCTTCTCTGCAGAAGGGGTTCATATATCACTGAGGATCAAGCTTCTGGTCCTCCCATAATTATGTGAGGGAAAATCAGAGGTTGTACAGCTGGGCAAAAGCTCAGCAGTGGTTAAGATCAGAAACCCTTTTCTATTTTTTTTTTTTGTTTCATTTATAGGTGTTGGTGCAACCAAAACAAAGATGAACAAGCCAGGTCTGTGGGTCCGTTCCATGCCTGGAGTTGGACAGACTATAAATACAAAATTACAACCAAAGCAGGTCTTATGTGCCCGGAATTTCATGTTGCTCTGTAACCCAGTCCTTCCTGGTCTCTCAAGAGCAATCTCTTTCCAGGCTTCTGAGACAAATACAAGAGAGCAGCAGATGGTTGTTTCACCGATGGGAAGAGAAGATGGGCATGCTTGAGCCACTTCTGTAAGCTAGGAGATGTTTCCTCTCGTAGTAATTTTCTTTGCAGGATGTGTAACTGAAGAAGGATGCAGACAATTATTCTTGTGTTGGAACCATTTCCAGATATGTTGAACACTGTGTTTCAAGGTACTAAAATTCAAGCTGGGCATTGAATTTATTGTTATGTGAAAAATAGAAATTAATACATCTCGGAAGAAGTGGTACGAAAAGCAGAGTTAAATTCTTACAGTAGCATAACCTTACACTTTTGACCTGATGCATACCTCACAATGCTGTCCTTATTTTAGGCAACTTAAATGTCTTTGACCTTAATAGCTCAAGAGTATTCTCTTAAAGTATTTTTCTGCGTGTATGTTCCTAGGCCTCAAAGGGGAAAGGTGAACTTGAGGAAAAATAAACAAGTTATATAGGATCACACTGACATCCTTAACTCAACACCTGATAACTTAAGGTCACTTTCAGCAGCCCATCACTTGAACTAACTGGGATAACTGGTAACAGCAGAGGTTCGCTATTTGGTAGATGAAGGAGCATGAAAAAGAGATGAGGTCATACAATTCATATTACCACATACTACATGTACAATTTACTTTCAGAGAGATTGTGTGGCAGGGGAAGAGTGGTAAGATGTGGACTCTTCCAGTGGGGACTGGGATTACAATGGATCCCCTAAGCCATAGAAACAAGCTGTGATCCTTGTGCCCCATCTTTGTTCCCTGGTGCTTGCTGCAGTTCTGCATTTTCCTGATCCTGACCCCCTTCTCTGGTGTGTGTCAATAGCATGACTAGTTCACTGATCAGTGTTTCTCTGCCACACTGAGTTTACAATAATTTCTCCCTACCTCTTAGCTTTTTTCCTCTGTACTACTCCAGTTTCTCAGATTTTTTCAGTTGCCCTTGGTGTTCACCCTCTTTTCTGCCTTGCATACACTCTGCTCCCTCTCCAACATTTGAGTTTATCTAGACAAATTCCTTTACCTTGCACACAACTTTTACTAGAACTGATCTGTCTCCTGCCATGCCTCTTCATCTGACACGTTTCCCATAGAGCTTGTGACTCCATCCTTCTGCACAAGCTGAGTCTTTCCTTTTCAAATGACTCCTCCTCTCTCCTTCTGAATGTAGCCTTCCCTTTTACTCACATCCCTGTCCTGAGAATTTCTATGCTCCAGTCAATTTCCTGCTTTGTATTAAGTGGGTTTTGTTCCTTACCTCTCTCTTCCGCATCTGCTTTCATTCAGTAGGTCTTCATCATGTTCCCTGATTGCCAGTTGCAGATCACAGTCCTGAAGGGAGTCTGTCCTACTTCTATTAACTATAGGAGCAGTATCTATAAGAAGCAACCTACTTGACTTCTTATGCATGCAGAACATGCACAAAGTCCTCAGTGACTTCACACGCACAGCTCTGACCTGAACATATCAAAATGTGACCTTTCAAACTTGGCCAAGCTTTGACAGTTTTCACAAGTGAAAAATTAGGAACACTCCTGACTCAAAAGCCATTCTTTCTGACAGAACCATATTTCCTTTTTGAACATTACTACCACTATAGTTTCTAAAATAAATAATTTCTCAGAATATGATCAATAAGAGAACAAAAATTCCTTAAGTTTTCAGTTTTTTAAAGTGGTTTTCCCAAACAAGAGTCTTATCATGGATATGACCGTAACTGCGAAAGGCTACAAACACAGATGGAGAGAAGAAAAAGAGGGTGAAAGAGAAAAAAAAAAAAGAGGTGAAAAGGAAGATACCTATACCAAATGCATTTGTATCTTCCTTTCTTTAGCAGCAGTTGCATTAAGTCTTTAATAGCATGTGGTAGTTATGGTACTCTCTTTATGCCTCTGTCTTGTCTCCTACTTCATTCATTCCATTCTCTAATTCCCTGCCCTCAACATTTTTATTCTTCAGTTCTGTACCTGTTTCATCTCCTGCTCTATCTCTTTATATTCACTTTGCACTTCAATTTGTTTTTCTTTCTTACTCTATCTCTTAATTATCTTATAAATCTCTTCTCTTGGCTCCTTCTCTCTCATGTAATAATTTTCTTTCCCCCTCAGTCTGCTTCCTGGAATAACTTTGGCTATGGGAAAAAAAAAAATAAAAAGAAAACCCCGAGAACAATAGCTATAAGACCAGATGTCTGGACATCAGCATTCATTTGTGCTCTTATTTTTGCTCATACACAAAATGTGCCCAGCTGTTGCACTAAGCCCTTTAAGCAATCAACAAATCCCTGCTCTGCCTGCCCTGAATATATTAGTGCATAGAACTCCATCTGGAATTGCTCATCTTTTCTCTGGTCCTCTTGAACTACCTTATACTTCTGGGTCTGACTGAATAAAGGATTTTATAAAGAATATTTTGGAAAAAATTAGCAAATCTCATTAGTTGGAAATCTCTGCAACTGACACTATGTTTTCCAGTGTGAAAGCAGGGTGTGTTTTCCCTTCATCGCTCTCTGTCCTTTCTCTGTGTCGCCCAACATTGCTTCATCTCCATTTGTCCATATATCAGTGCTGTGCTGTGAATTGGCTGGAGAATGTATCTGGTTTGTCTATGTTTGAAAGCCCTAGGCTGCTTAGTGATAACACCTGTCCAGCCAGCTAGAGAGGGTACTAATGGGGACTGTGAAGGGAGGCAGAGGCAGTTCTCTGCATGCAGCATGACACTGAGGGTTAATAGAAGGAAAATATTGATGTTTTATTGAATTACTCCTATAGGTCAGATCATATAACATGTCCAAGATCTAAACAATGATCCTGTTCTGGAGGAATGTGTGGTTCAGACTGATGAGATAAACCGCTTGCTAAAATATCTCTCTGAGTTCACTAAATTGCTTCCCTTATTTAATTACAAATTAATTGAAAACATTCCTTGCCTAGCAGAACAGTACTTAAAACCTGATTTGTTGATAGTATCCTAATCCTGCTTAATATTCCTGTAGACTATCCCATGATTATGTCATCAGTTTTACACTTTTTTAGACTTTGGCAAAACTTTTTATGCTAGACTCATTAACATAAATAAAAGAAAAAGCTGCAGTCCTGGACTACACAAAACCTTATTAGTCCCAGCCAGGGTAGCACTGACATAAATAACGAAGTGGCACGCTGGCTGATGTACATTTCATGTAAATTTGGTAGTAGAGGCACTATCAGAGCTCAGAATGGAAAGATGTAGCTGTGTTACTAGAACAAGATGCTGAGTATTCAGACAGGAAGCAAATGAAATCTATGGAGGAAGAGGCTGAGTTATGCAATGAGTTGAATTTAAAGCATCTACAGGGGTATGTGCCCTCTACCTGTTACATTTCTAGTCTTAAACCAGTACAAGTCATCTTGAAGCACTTTTCAGTGCTTAGCACAATGTTTCTCTTGATATTCTGAGTTCTAAATTCTCAGAATTTGCCTTGAAGCTGACAGCTCCACAGCATGGTAGAAAAAACCTGTCTGAAAAAGAGAAAAATAAGAATTTACATTCAGTCCACAAGAAGCAAGTTGGTAATTTTTCAGCCAAGCCATTGGCTGCTCTGTTTGGGATCATGCCTATTTGCCAGCTGTGAAATGCTTTGTAGAAATAGAAATGCAAATGCAAATACAGCAGTGATTGAATACTAGCAATATCCAATTGTTACAAAACATCTGTCAGCCAGCATCACAAAGTATTCTTACTCAGATGGCCCAACACTATAAATCCAAACTACTGTCCCTTTTCCTTCCCACAGATAAAGGTTCCATCTTTCCTTTCTATTCTATAGCTGATCTTTTTCCTGAAACACCAACATGTTATCATATAAACAATTTATATGGTGTATTAAACACCATATCAGATTCAGGGAATTTTGAACATCACAATGAAGATAAGATCTGGAGATTCTGGGTCTGGGGCCTTGACAGACTAGAGAAATGGGCAAACTCCAACAGTATGAGGTTTAACAAGACTAAGTGCCGAGTTCTTCACTTTGGACATAACAACCCCATGCACCGCTATCAGCTGGGAGAGGAGTGGCTTGAGAGGGGTGAAATGGAGAGGGATTTATGGGTTATGATTGACAGAAAACTCAATATGAGCCAGCAGTGTGCCCAGGTGGCTAAGAAGGCCAATGGCATCCTGGCCTGTATCAGGAACAGTGTGGTCAGTCGGACTATGGAAGTTATCCTTCCCCTGTAATCGGCGCCGGTCAGACCACATCTTGAGTACTGTGTGCAGTTCTGGGCTCCCCAGTTTAGGAAGGATGCTGAGCTGCTTGAGAGGGTCCAGAGAAGGGCAACAAGGATAGTGAAGTGACTGGAGGACAAGCCCTATGGCCTTGGGGTTGTTCAGCCTGGAGAAGAGGAGGCTCAGAGGTGACCTCATTGCTGTTTACAACTACCTGAGGGGAGGTTGCAGCCAGATGGGTGTGAATCTCTTCTCACAGGCTGATGACACCAAAACAAGAGCACATGGCCTTAAGTTACGCCAGGGGAGGTTTAGACTGAATGTAAGGGAGAGGTTTTTCACAGAGAGAGTGATCGCTCGTTGGAATGGTCTGCCCAGGGAGGTGGTGGAGTCGCCATCCCTGGAGGTGTTTAAGAGTAGGCTGGATGAGGCATTTAGTGCCATGGTTTAGACAATGTGTTGGTGTTGGGTTACAGGTTGGATCTCCAAGGTCTCTTCCAACTTTGCTAATACTGTGATACTGTGATACTGTGATTTCTCAGCCTTCCCTAACTTCAGTGGGTGCAGGATACAGGGATGAGGGGATGTTTTATGTACATTGGTTCTGGCTATTTTGGGTCAAAAGGAAATAGTTGAAGTCTAAGAGGCTTCAAGTACGAATCCCAGGGCCGTGGGGACATGTGGTCTCAGGAATAGGCTTCTTGAGAAGGCAAATTGTCACTTTGCACTCCTATCTTGGAAGAATTTTCTTCAAGCATATCCACCTTCTAAGTGCATAACAGTGATCTGCTTGTGAAGTAATCAATTGCAATGGCACAGTAGCTAGGTTCCTACAAAAGTCACGCCTTAATGTAAATGATAAAAGCTTAGAGTTACCACCATTTTACAAATGCCAAACAGCTACAGAAGACATTTAGTTAGCTGGCAGATGGACATAGTTCAGAGGCTTCTCTGAATTATGTCCATCTGTGTTTTAGATCTGGAAGGATGAGACCACGTATGCTGAGTTTGCCATATACCTTGGGTCTCTTATCGTAGAGGAAATAGAAGACATTGCCCAAAGCTCTGCATTTGATTGGGCTATTATTGGAAAATAAGATGGAAAATATAGCCTGGGATGCTATATAAGCAAGCAGCTCACTTTAAATCTGCTAGAGTTTATTTCAAGCTGGCAGTATCCATCCTAGATGTAGGTGAGTGTTCTGGTGGGGGGGTCCAGAACCCACCTAGGTCCACACTGATGTGGACATCTGAATCTCCACTAGCAAAAGAGGAGCAGGGTTTCTGCTAGTTCCGCCCATCCAATGGGATGGGGAGACCTCCTGCTGCTCTGATGAGGGTGAGCAGAGGGTATATGCAGTGCTTGTGTGGTGGGTACTCTCTGTTACCTCCTTTAGAATTCCAACTAGTCAATGTCCCCATACATTCCCAGCATCATACCGTCAGCCAGAGAGATTTTAATACAGTCATAACTCGTGCTTCTGGATTAGCGTATTCGTGGTTTTTTCCCCCTGTGATTAGTATTTGCGGATTGGGCAATTCACAGAACCCCCAGGAGACCCGTAATCTGTGAATTTCAAGGTATGACTGTAATACCTTTTCCCGAGGAATATTGTTCAGTACAACTAAATTCAATTCAGGTCTCCAAAACCACCCTGAAATAAAAATCAAAGTGGGCTGTGTACCCAAGAAATAGGGATCATGAGTCTGGGATTGCAAAAACTACCCAGGCATGTTTGGGCAATCAGGTAGCAGAAGTATTAGTGTATTGATAGATATGGTGAATAAAAGGCTGTTTTAATGAATATAGATAACGGTCTCAAAAATTTCAGTTTTGGGTATTTGCAGTGTCCTGAGAGTTTTCAAGATAATGAAAACCTCACAGAGGTTCCAATGAGTACAGGGATGAATGACTGAGGACTTATAAAAATAATCTGAACATGTAATGGCTAAATACTGTATCCCCACCTACATTTTTCTAAAAGCCAATTTACAGCTTTCCTAACTTTACTCTTCCTAGGGCTAAAGCAATCCCTGTGTTACCAGTCACTTTAACAAAAAACCAGGAAGATTAATTTCTCTTTAATTACAGTGAGAAGTGGGAATGGAAGAGAGGGAGAAACCCAAAAGTCAAGAACTACTTAGAGCAGAGAGGAAAATGTTCACAAACTGCTGACAAGATTAATATGCAGTTGATGGGAAGTGCTTTCACACCAGGGTGCCAACAAATAAACACAATTCAAAAATATCATCCCGGCTGCACTGGATAAGCGTGGATTCCCAGCAACAGAGATGGAGAGAGGAAAGGAAGGAGGGCGGGAGACCTGTTTGCTCCATGAAGCTTCATGCCCAGAATTCCTCTGGTGGAATCTGATAGTGGGGGGCTAGCTGAGCCAGAGGGTTACTGCTTTCCCCATTAAAAAAAACCAAAACATAACAGGGAAAGGAGGCTTGGGCATGGGATGTTGCGGACTGTGTGTGAAAACCTGAGGATCAAGTCTGTACACAGCTGCTGCGGGGCTGGGAGCTTCCACCTGCTGTGAGTACTGAGCTAACTTCTCAAAGACTGCAGGATTTGTGGAACCTGGAGATGAACAAAAGGGTAGAGTCCTCTCCTAACTTGGCACACTGTGGGAGGTTGTCCCCAGTTTAAGTAAAGCAAACATGTCTTGCTAATGTGGGTTGCCTCAGAACAAAAAAAGTACTCAGGGGGAGGTAAAATAGAGGAGGAAGAGGGGAGGCACCTCCACAGGTGAAAAATGTTCTATGAGATTAACAGTTTACAATCAGTGTACAAAAAAAATTAAAATTATAAATTTACTATTTCCCCCTTTCTTTGACCTTTTCGGCCTTTGTTCTCTGCTTCCTCTGTCTTCCCATTGCTCTCATCTTCCACATTGCTGTATTCTAGTTTTGAGAGAAATGCTGCCGTTTCATTGTCAATCATCTATTTAAAAATGCCATTTAGATAATATTTCAGTTAAGCTGAGTTGTAATTGCCAGGCTTGAAAATTGAACAGCACTGGATTATATGTCTATATATATCAGCAGAGGAGGTTTAATTAAATTGTTCACTAATGAAACCTTAGCTTTAAGACTTCACATCCCTTCAGAGAAATGTGACATTAAGAGCCCTCTGCCTCTGTTTAAGCTGAGAACTTTTACTGAGATTTCACTGTAAACAGAATGATAAAAAACATTGCTGAAGTCAATACAAATGCCACCATTTACTTTATAAAGGAGTTTTTAATCTCTGTGTTCATCTCTTTGTGGTTGAAAGCACAGATATCTTAGTCCTATCCTGCAGCTCTTCACTCTTTCAGTCCTACAACCGCAGTCCCATGCTACTTATTTCCCCCCCCAGCTGTGCCAACCATATAGTTCCCCCCTAAAAGTCTACTTCCCACCATTCAATATCTAGTGCATACTTTGCACTCAGCAAACTACAAAATGATTTAGTAATGCACATAAATGGGAACTATGAGGGGCAATAACAAAAGTCCCTCTGCTTGCCTATTTGGAAGGGAGTATTTAAGTCTAGGTTTGAAAAAGGAAGAGGCATTGGAGGGATTCTATCACACTGTGCTCCACCTGCGCCTCTAAGGCACTATTGGATAAGGAAGGATGATTTTGCTTCTGGGGCAAATCCAATTGGTCTTGTAACCTTTGGGTTCCCACAGGAGCATGACAGCTCTGCCTGTGTAACAGCTAATGCCTCGCAGTTGACCTATAGGGTCAAGGACAATGTGCTGATCTGGGGATGACAGTAATAGTTCTGTTGACAGATGCATTTCAGCAGCTGTACAGCCACTTGGTGGCTGTTAACTCTTCCTGTGCCACCTGACACCAATGGCTCAATTGTACCTTGTATGAGACAGATCATCTACAGCCCGTTTGGATCATCTGCAGCCCCTTTGCCCTCCATGAAGTATAAACCTCTCCAAAATAAATTGTCTCATCACTTCAAGGAAGAAATATGCAGACTCTAAATACCAAGCTGGCCCTACAGCCTGTCCTTTTCCTCCGCTTAGTCTGTCCAGCTTTATACCCCTTCCTCTTCCCATTTGCTTCTTCTCAAATCTCTGCTTGATTGTTAAGATGCCCATTTAGACCTTGTGATCATTCTTTGGTCCTTCTCCCTGACAGAGACCAAAGTCTTCTCCTGATGACAAGGCTGACTCACCTGCTGCACTGAGTATTCTGGATGATTGTTACTGATGAATCTACTCCTTGCTCCTTTTCCAGTCTAATTTCTTTCTCTGAATTTTTTATGTGTCCACCTTTTTCTCCCTCATTGATGCCCAGTCCTTATGTTGAATGACATCACTGGTTTTGCCAGTGATGTTTTGGATTGAGTGTAGATTTCTTTTTGCTTTCATTCTTTTCAACGCTGGCCCAATGCCCTTATTCATGCACTCAAATGCTCTTGCGACACATTTTCTGTGACGCACTGCCTTCTTATATTTCTCTCTCTAGGTTTATTTCTGTTTATTTAATTCCTTCCTCACTTGTCTCTCAGCCCTTTTAAGATATTGATGGGGTTTTCTTCCCTAACAGCCTTTCTAACACCTGTGCTCACACCTACTCTGCTTCATTTATCTTTCACATTTTTTTTGCCTTCTTTTCCTGTTGACTTCTTTTTACTTCACATAAGTGTCTCTCCAACCTGGTTTCCTTTAGGACTTGTATAGGTGACTTAGGAAAGAGAAGCTTTTCCCAGATCTCCTCACCCTTGGAGCTGTAGCAGCAGCTGTTGTACCCGCAGTGACTTAGCACTGAGAACCAGACCAGCACAAACACTGCAGCATGCTGCACCAAGGACACAGATCAGGCCCAGCTTCCTCATCCCTCAGCTTCTAGGAACACTCCTGGAACTGTATGACAGCTACTCTCGAGCCCAGACTTAGTTTCCCCACATACAATTGATTCATGAACAGCAAGATGAGAGAGCTTCCCAAAAGGGCTGCAGCCTTTGGATGTACAAGTCTAACAGTCCTAATTTACAATCCTGTAGGATCCAAGCATGTCCTTTGTGTTTCCGGACTGACCTATAAAAATCAAAATAATTCTGCATCTGGAAAATAACAGTGTGATGCCTCCTGGCATCACCCAGCCCTAGACCTTTTTCCTTTCCCCTCCTTCTGGCGTATTTTGAAGACTGAGTATTCTGACACAACTGAAAGCTCCTTCTTGGGTAATAAAAATGCTTTTGGAATCCAGTCCTATGTAGCAAGATATAAAAAGGTGAAAAAATACACAACTGGGGAAAGGGAAAGAGAGGTAAAATGTGCAAGATTTTTAAGAACTCTTGCAATACATACAGAATCAGGCAGGTCAGAATGCCTTTTTTTTTTTAACACTTTTCCTTTTCACGTTTTGGTTCCATTTTAGATAAACATTTTCATTTTTACTTTTTTCTGTTTCTGAACCTTTTTTCCTGATGCTTAATTTTCCACTGACTTTACTGAACTACTTGACTGCTTGGGAGTCTTTGTGGAGCGAACTGTCACATCTTTGTCAAGATCCTAACAAATATACAATAGTCACATGCCTAAAATCACCAGCACAGGCTCCTTTAGCGCACACCACTCTTCCTGGCCTAATCGTTAAGAAGAATCCACAGCTTAATTTCCCCTGTGAGACTGCAACATTGTTTAACACCCATTTTAATAGAGTGTTTGTGAAGGGTTTGTACTAGTAGGATGATATGGATCAGTACAAGCACCCTCCTGCTGCCCCTCGACTTTATTAGATTAAGGAAAATTGATCTATCTCCAAAGTTGCTATCTCGACTTGCTATCTCGACTTACTCTCTCATGTGACCTTCCACTGCTCTGGAGGTAAAGAAATAGTGCACATCTTTCCATTGTCATCTCTTAGCCACAGTCCTTTTGTCATGTTTGGAAAAAAGTAGGCAAAAAGAAATGACAAATTTTGAAAGGTTTGCATTTGTGTATTTCACATATATAGGATACAATTTTTTAGTGGACAGCAGTGAAGTGGTAATTTCCTTCGGAATCTAAATATGATAGTATAGAATATAGTTTTGCTAATAACTCGGATGCTTGTACATCCTTTGTTATCATGGCTTTAGTGTGTAAGTGATAAAAAAAAAAAAAAATTCTCTTTCCTTCCTATGAGGAAATGCTATTTGGCTTGATTTTCTAAATGAATGTGTCACTAGAAGTAGCATTATTTAAAAAAAAATCTCACCATGCCCAAATGCCCGAAACCAACAAAACCACACACACAGACACAAAACATCCAGCCATTTCCAAACCAACTCTTTCCAAACAAGTGGGTTTTGCATTTGGCTCTTAAAGTGGCAAGACTGAACATTCTCTTTTCTTCCACCAGACAGCAAAATTCTGCAGCCTGGCCCCAGTCCTGGCCAGGCTCCTGCTTCCCATGGTCAGAAGCCTCCCTCTATCGACCGACAATCTCATTGTTCAGGAGGAGGGAGCTTTGGTTAGAAGCAAGTGCAAGACCTGATCTGACAAGTATCTGGGACTTCTTGCAAATGGTCTTTGAATCTGCCATCAAAAAAATAATAATATATCTGCAAAGTTTTAGAATTTCTACATTGACTTCTTAATAATTAAATGTATGCTTATACTGTTGAAGGAGCTGGTCCAGCAGGGCTAGGAAATGAAATTATTTTTGTTTATATGGAATAAACTATCTGCTGTTGTGTGTCTGTGCCTAATGATAGTGCAAAAAGGAATGACTTTGGCCTACATGCTTCTCACCTAAGAACTTTCAAGTAGCTGTGAAAACCTGAATCAATTTGGTTTAGCATTCAAGGATGACTGCTCCATCTTGGCTGTATGAACATAGTTGTCATATAAAGTCACTCTGAAGAATTAGGAGAAATTTTCTGGCTTGTTCTTTTGTAGTTATTTGGAACAAGCACTCCATATGCATTGCTATGTATAAATAGCTATTTTCATTCCTCCAGAAATAAAAAGAAAAAAGTAAAACAATTACAGTGAGTAAATATATGATTTGTATTTTTAAGAGGTTATGATGGGAAAATATAAATTTGCAGAATTGTACTTATTTACAAACCTCAGTGTACTAGACAACAGGAAACCATACTCAGGCAGGAAGGTCAGCAAGACTCTTTCTCAAATGAGTGTTGACCTGCGTCATTGTGATGATAGGGCGGATCCTCATGCAGTGGAAATTAACATGGCGCCATTAAATTCAGTGAAGCATTGATGAAGTACAACTGGATGCCTAAGCTGTCTGGGAGAAACCAGCAAGGTTCTGGGCTTTGTCATGTTTACTGACATACTGATTTATTATTAAAACTTAGGGGTGCACAAGAGAACTGGACAAGGTATGCTGTGTTGCTCTTTTGAGTTGCTTAGGAAGCCTGCAATGTGCACCCAGAGACTTATTTTAATAGGGTTGCTCAGAAAGTGCAACTGGGGAGCATGAATTAAGAAAATGTAGAGAGTGAGTAAGCTGAGGGAAAGAGGTGAATGTGAACATATTTCTGGATTCATAAGACTACAGCTGTGGGAATAATTTAAAAAGCACACTTTTTTGGATAATTTATTTTTGAAACTCTGGAAAATTTGTCAAATCGTTTATTTGATGAGCATTATTTGACCAGCTGTACAGACCACCACACTGGAGTACTGTAATGAGTGCTTTGGAATGTGACCAGCGTTAATGTGCCTGTGATAGTTGGATAATTCTTTTACCCTGCTCATTTCTGTGGTTTGCCTGTAACTATGGCCCCACTTGATTACTGTTATGATGTGAGCTTTGAATTCTCTCTCTCCTTTGGCCTTTTCCTTTTGGCAGTTCCCACAGAGCTGAGCCCTGATTAGAACCACAGCAGGTCATTTGATCTTCAGATGGCTATAAAAGGTCTGTACAAGTGACCATCTCGCTTCTGTCCCAAATGGATGATTGCACATAGCCCACATTGCTGCGCTCCTGGCATGACTTCAGCAAAACTGGCAAGTTTTCCTTCTGAAGCTAAAGCATAACACAAGGTACAAGGAGCAATTCCATTAAATGTCCCTTTAAACTGTCAAATTTAGCAGGAACTTTAAAACAGAGCAGACTTTAAAGTGATGAGGGAGAAGTACCGTTCCCCTGCTTGAAACTGCAGCTGGATTTGTTACCATCAGGTGTGATATGAAGTCAGCATTTTCCTTGATGGCTTTTTCCTTTGCCATTGTTGCAATCTGGCACTGCAGATCAGTGCCTCATTCCAGGTTTTTAAAGGGAACTGTTACTTTCCTGAAGGATTTTATTCCTTGTCTCCTTCTAAATGGATTTTGTTATTTTGTAATTTCTCAAAAATAAGTGAGTTTGATAAAATCCAGATATTTGGAACTAAAATGTAGAGTTCAGATAACAACAATTACTGCAATAAAAACAGAAGTTTAAATACTCATGCTGTTAAGTAAAGTTTACAGTCGCCTGCTGCTCTCTTTCATTCACTGTGTTCTTCAGAATAATGATGCCCCTTTTTCAGGAACTTGCTCTGTTTAAGTGCAGGTGGTATTTCCAGGTGAAACAGCATCACTTGGGTGGAAACGTCACAACAGGGCTCTCCCTATCTCAGTGCCTGCATGTACCTTGCTTTGTTCAAAGACACATTGTCTGTATCACAGGCCGTTGAGTGCTGGACACATAATAGTTTCATCAGGAATCTCAACTTCTTATGCCATTCCCAAAAGACAGTGTTTCAAGAATTCACTCTGGTCAGACATTGAGACAGAGACTGAATTTTTCTGGCTCTGTCTTCAGAAACTGATGTTATCAAGGGCTGAAATTCATAATGCAGAAAAATCTTCATCTAATTAACATTCTCCTTTTTTTGCTAAGTCCAGGTATCATCTGGGATGCCTGGTGCAGGAACAGCACTAATTTTTGTTTCATTATTTGTATTTGTTATTTCAATAATGTTCAAATGATGGGTCTAAAGCCAGAAGCCTGAAGTTTCAATCTCAACTTTAAGATCAGCTCATTGAGAATGCTTTGGACTCAGTCAGCTTATGGTTAAAGGTCCCAGTATGAAAGAAACATTACTTCACTATTCTGTCACACTATCCTTTATGATATCTCAATACAGTCTACATTAACTCTCGTAAGTCTAATCTCAAGTTTGAAAATATTAGTAGCAAATGGCTTATGAGCTGAAAGTAGCCCATTTTTGTTTTTTTTTCCCAAAAATTATTTTTGTGAATACTTTGTAAATATACAAATCTTTAAAAATACAATGGAATCAAATTATAAAATATACAGTTTTTTTTAACATATAATCTCTTTTTTGGTTTTGGTAGTTTTAATTGATCAGCTGATATGTGAGTAGTGTTCACATCAAGGTTTTTCTACTTTCTTTGTAAAACCCCACAGTAGCATTTTTTGAGAATTATCAGCTAAGGAGAAGAAATGTGGTTCACAAGGCAGCACATAGGAAAGCAATTCAGCACTGATATAAACTCTGACTATTCAGTTACTTTTATATGCGGAGAAATATCATTAACAGTAACACTTCAGCATGCCGTGGCAGCTTATAAATACAAAGAGGACATTCTTACTGTTGGTGAATAAATTAGAAATTTCCAGGTATATTTTTATATTAGAATCTCCCTACCTTAGCTCAGTCCAAACATTTGTGCAGAAATTTAAAGCTAAGTAGTGGAATGCCCACACAAACGCAAGCCCAAATTCCTCTTTTATTAATGTTCAATCACACTTATATTACACAAAGTCGTATCACAGAGCTCTGCCAGATGTCAGGGAACAAAAAGGCACACACTGCCAGGTAAGGAGAGGGCTAAGAAACTTGTGTTGCAAAACCAAAGGCCAACCACAGAAATACTTTGGCAATAACCTTCACGTGAGAGGATCATATGTCTCTGGTGGAATGTAGTAGAGCAAGGTTTCATGAGATGAAGTACAATGAATGTCTGCTGAGGTGGCCAAAGATACTGCTTTTCTCTAGCATTTCTGTCTCAGTCCTTTTCTGGAGACATCACATTTTTAGCAGAAATGCAAGGATAGAAAGTACCTCTATCCCTCTATGTCCTGATGCTGCAATTCATTCACTGGCATTTCAAGTTGGCCCAAGAAGTTTCAAAGCCACTTTGTGATGAGTAGTAGGAAAAAACATCTCTGTTCTTCCACTTTAGAAAAATGCAGCAGAGATCCTCATTTGGATACTACAGGAATCCCTTGAATGGGGAGGGCGAAGTGGGGAGGTGGTTCCAGAAAGATGCTAAGTGAAATCTGCAAAGTAGCAATTAATGTAGTACATGTAAATATGGCCCGCCCCCCGCCCCCTCAGCATCGAGTGGCAGCAAGCAGCAACAGCAAGCAGGGGAGGAGGAGGCCTCTGCATGGCAGTTTGATTAATATACTGTGAGACAGTGTTATAAAGCTTTCCTAGCATTTTATTAATTTTGCAACACTGTTATAGGTGAGCAGAGACCTCTGGGTGGCCCCAGAGTGAGTGGCACCTGCCAGTGCTGCCCCCTTGCTCAACGAGGAGCGAACAAGGGGTAGGCCAGAAAATGTCCTTGCAGGAAAAAAAGCCTGCAATGTACTGAAGCCACAATAGGTTGACTGTGAAGTAGCGGGGGATTACAGTATTAACCAGTTCCCATCGGAAGGAACTGTAATTGAACACTGTTTATCTACATTGCATGATGGTCTGGGAGATTCTAATATTTCAATGTTCATTTTTGTTCCCAAATGAAAACACACATTATAGGATGATAGAATATCCTAAGTTGAAGGAGCTCACAAGGATCATCAAAGCTCAGATCCTGACTCTGCACAGGCCAGCCCCAAGAATCACACCATATGCCTGGAAATGTTGTCCAAATGCTATTTGAACTCTGTCAGGCTTGGGGCTGTCATCATTTCCCCGGGGAGCCTGTTTCAGTGCTCAGCCACCCTCCGGGTGAAGAACCGTTTCCTAATATCCCACCTAAACCTCCCATGACACAGCTTTGTTCCTTTTTGTCCTACTGCTGGTCGTCAGAGAGAAGAGATCAGAGCCTGTCCCTCCTCTTCCCCTCACAAGGAAGTTGTAACTGCAATGATGTCTCCCCTCAGTCTCCTCCAGGCTGAATAGACCAAGTGACCTCAGCTGCTCCTCATATGGCTTCCCCTCAGGGAAGCCTTGTATGGCTTCCCCTCCATTCTTAGTGGCCCTCTTTTGGACTCTCTCTTATAAAAATTAACAACCAACATTTCTCCTGAAAAAGAAAAGGGATTCAGAAAGTTATTTATTTGACTGACACCCTTCTGTCACAGCTCTGAGTGTAGCTCAGTGACTGTATTGCAGCTATCAACCTGCCCCTATGATCAGGTTTTCATTAGAACAGAAGCACTGTGACATGAAGAAGAAGGTAACTCATGGGCAACTTGGCCAACAGAACAAACACTTTTGAGTTGAAAGAAAAAATAGTCTTACAGGGAAATACAATTCAAAAATTTACTGAACTGAGATGGCAAATGTAGATAACAAGTCCTCAAAGGAATAATCATCCTTGCATCATCTTTTACTAAAACATCAACTCCCAAATCTCTCCCATTCCTTGTCTAGGTACATGCAAAATAACCGGACCAGCACGATAAGTTCCAATCAATACTTACCACTATCTTCATTGTTCATTTCAGGAGTGTATTTCCTCAGGCACATTCTTTGTTAGAATCAGCCATACTATATACTGCTTATGCAACTCTTTGCACCTTGTTCAGATAGGATCTGTAACTACCCAAAAGGTAGGTGAAAATACTGTAGCCTTTTCTTACACAGAAGGAGTGGGGATCCAAGGAGACAGGCCATAAATAGAACTGGGGATGACTCAGAGGATGCATGGGTGAAGGAAGGGATCCAGAACAGTGGAGAGAAGAGTGGAAGAAGCTGCTGCTGAAAAACAAAAGGTTATTTTGAAGGTAGAAACACATTTATTGCAATTTTTAAATTATTTTTGGATGTAAGAATAATACAGTGAACCCCTGTTACTCGCAGGCTGTTGGGTCTGGTCCGCCTCCCACGAGTTGTGAAATCCGCAAATATAGTGAACCCACTACGTAGTCGAGTATGCCATGCCTGTAGCCACGCCCCCTCCCCATATAAGGTCTGCGGGCTGGTCCTGAGAGCGGGGCTTGTCTCAGTTGTCTGTCTGTGTTACACCAAGGCGGGCACGGGACGTGGGGCGGCACGGGGGTGTGGGGTGGCAGGGCGGCATGGCGGTGCGGGGTGGCACGGGGGCGTGGGGTGGGATGGCGGNGAATACGTGGGGGCTCACTGTATTATGCTTCACGTTTATATCGAAAAGCATGGTGGGTACATGCAACAGATTGTTAAGGAGTTGTTTATTCTAATTTTATATTGGTTTGGATTTTGCACATCTTTGGTGTACACACCCAGAGCATAAGGGTATCAAACATCATGGCCCACTAACCTGTATAGATGAAATGGCAGCCTCTTCCCTTCTGTATGTAACTGCAATTTCTTATGGGCTAAAGGCTCCTTCATGAATTCTGACATTGGTATAATTCAGTCATATGATGACAAAGACACGGCCAAAGCATCCTCTGCTAGGACGGCCATTCAGCTGCACTTCAGTGGGCAGAGGTGACTGGAGACAGAGCATGTTGCAGACTGGATTAGTTTTTCTGTTACTTTTTTCTTTGCTATCCTCTTTTCTGAAGTTCCCATAGTCCTTTTTTCCATCAAGTGACAAGGAGGAAGATGATCACTTGACTGAATGTTATTCTCCATTATGTGACTACATGTATGCTCCTCACATGATGTGGGATGCTGGCATTTTTGGCATGTGGTGTCAATGCATCTGATCATATGACAGGAAAGGAGAACGGGGAGAGCAGTTCTCCCATATGGGGCTATGTACCTGGGCCCACTTCCCTTAGTTAAATCTTCACCTTGGTTATCTGATAGGGAATAGAGAATAGAATTTTGTAAAGCAAGGTAACAAGGAAGACTCCTGAGGAAGACACTATGGAGAAATATCCCCCAGGAGAAGAAGTCAGAAGACTGTTAATTTATTCATATTTAAAAACCCATTTAAGCAGTGCTCAAACTCCCAGTATAAATGCAGAAAGCACAAACTGGACCCCAGTTAACCTTTTTATGTTTCTTTATTTCTTCTAGAAGAGAGGCTTTTGGTTTTCTTGGAACAGGCATGAAAGTGATGGCATTCCTTCTATCAGAACTTGACAACAAAACCAGCTCCAGTGGTACTTTCAATGTTCTCACTATGAACAGAAAATATGCTTGATACAGTAAACCTTACTAAGACTATTTCCACCTCAGTTTATGTGAGACATCATTTTACCAGTCTACCATCTAAAGAAAGGAATAGTCTTCAGCTCTTGCTGAAGGCACTTGCACATCAGATTTCTATTTTGATTACTTGTGTCACAGGATCTGATTTACTGCTGGACAGAGGCTTGATTGAGAGCAGCACAGATCGGTTTAGCATCATTCTGGTGAACTCTCTCCCTTCTCCCACCCTTACACAACCGTTTTGGACAAGTGTGACCTGCTTAGCATGACAGTGAGTCATCGGGTTGGCTTAAATTGTCTCCCCATACCTTTGAGATGGATGATTAAGATCCAATTGCAAGCCAGTTGAAAACGTAACTAACTTCAGCAGTGCCAGTAAAGCAACTCAGTTAAAGCTGACATGAATTAATCAGTGAAGCATCCAAGGACTTTATCAAAGGTCATACACAAGTGATCACTGCTATATCAGTTTTCCACCCAGACACACTTGTTTAAGTTGTGACTACCTGTCAGAAGGAAATAGTAGCAGTATTTCCTAAGGCATCATCTGCTACTTTTTAGTCTCCACCTTGCCACTCTATCTACTGAACATCATTGCTCCGCAAGATGATGGGTGTCCCACTGTAACCCTCCCTCTCAGCATGCTCACAAAATAATTGATTTCACTTGTGCAATTGTGTAGCAGAAATGTGGAAATACTCACTTGGTCCTTTTCACAGAAATGCCAGAATTTCTCATTTGAGGTCAATTTACATCATGGGATTAGAATTAATTTCATTATTTGCTTAAATAATAAAAAAGAGAAAGATAGTACTCTCTCCCACATATTTCTGATGGGAATAAAAATATGAAGGAAACATGATAGAAGATGAAAAGGTAGTAGCATGAAATGATCTTAAGAAAACATAGGCCTTTTATTCAAGCTCTCTCTCTTCTTCGAAAACTTGGTCATAAGGTGAGAAAAAAAATTGACCCTGTACTGAGGAAATTCTTCAAATTATGTCCCTACAGCTTGAAGTTTCATGATATCTGCACTACCAACAAGGTGACCAGGTGTAGTGTAATTTCAATAGTGATGTGAAAATCTAAACAATTATTATACACTGGTAAGGTAGGACAGACATATATAACTATGAGCATCTGGATGAAGACCAGATAGGCAATGACAGACCAAGCAGGCTGCGTATGTCTGGCAGTTTCATCAGAATTTGACTAAATCTAAACTTTACATTGCAATACAGTGAAGCTCTTCCTCAAACTTCTTTTGAGGTAAGGGATTTAGACCTGTTATTGAATCACTGAACTGACTTTGTGGGCCCAAGAACATCAAAATAATTCTTGCAGCTGGGTGGTGACACTTGTTTAAATTGCTTTGTGGTACAAATGGGGAAGTTTTCTTTGGCCATCCCTGATGCTTCAGGAGTTTCTTGAAGGGCTTTTTATAGGAAGATCTGGGTTGACTGTAGCAATTTCATCATCAGGTCTCTAGTTATATTTGCAAAGCTGATTGTCTCCATGGTTCCAGGATGAGTCATGTAAGAGTGCTGAGCTTGTCCTGTGTCAAAGCCTCCCATGTGTGACTGATCCCCTTCTGCTAGTTTGCACACCAGACTCCATTTCATGGCTTTTTCTCATCTTTCATGGTTTAGTCACATCACAATATTACTTTACTTGCATGGCAAAAATAACATCTGCAGGAGCTTTCCAACATCCTGTGATTGAAACTAAGATACAGCAGGGTTTCTGTGTGGGTCTAACATGCATGTGAGGATAACACAAAAGAGTGCCTTCTCACAGCTTTCACAGCAGGTCATTTTGATTGACATGTTTGTAGAGGCTTCAGGGTGGATTGTAGATTCAGCTGGTATGTCAAACCAGATGGGAGAGTTCCACCAAATACACAATGAAATGAGGAGTGCGATTGTATGGCTTTCTCTACTTTTAACAGATGGATGGAAAAATAAAATACCTCTCCATAATCTTTTCATTCTAAGGGCCACCTCTATTCCTCTCATCACCTTCCTCTTTTCTCCTTCCTGTGTATTTTCCTTCTCAATTTGTGTATTCCTTCAGCTTCTCCTGTCTTCTCGTTTTCTCACACAACCATTCTTTTCTCTTTCTTTCCATCCTCTGAGTCTTCTTTGTTGCTCTTATTTTTCTATGACCAGAGGTGTTCTAGCACAGGAAGATCAGACAATGCAAGATAATATGTGGAGCTGTAGAAGGGGCTAGTGAAATTTTCTATCCCAGTGTGGAATGAAAAACACCAGACCAGATCGGGGAATGGATGAACCTTGTGGCATTAGAGGTTTGGCAGAGCTTTTATGCTATTTTGGGAGCTTGTTGAACTGGAGTTGATATGTTTTTCTCTTGTAATTTTATTCCTTTTTTTTTTTCTTTTCTTTTGGTGATTTGATTCAGTTAGGGAACACAAACACACTTTCAAAGCTTAAAGGAAGCTTTTGTATGTGTCAGGGACAAAAGAAGTCCTCTGTTTGCTGGGCTGGTGCAAGTAGTTACCCTATATTATAGCTTTCAAAACAACAGAAGCTATCATCAAGGTTATGTTTGGACTTTTATTATAATCTCCCATTTCAGTGCATGGTCTCAGCTCTGGAGGTAAATTTTTTTTGAAAGTTTGACCACAATCTCATTGTATGTTTCTTAGTTATGCAAGTGAAAAAGGTTTCCCATTGTATGATGTGTTCACATGCTTTTTAATCAGGGAATACTAAAAAAAATACAATAAAATGAAGGAATTTTGAAATATGAAGTTAATCCTAAATCATACTAAAACAATTATCTGCAGCAGAAGCAATTATCATGTTTTAGAACTTTGCCTTCTAGTGACTGGCTGCTCTTCTGTCCCCCAGTTGCTTATAATTATATAAAGAAAGTAGTTGAAGGAAGAAGTAAAAGCACCCATCTCTTTTCACAGAGCTACACAGATCTCCTACAAGAGCCACAAACCCTGCTCCAAGTTTGTTAGTGCACATTTTGCTTTCAAACTTGAATACTCCTAAATGTAGAATTGAAGTCCTTGAAGCCATTCTTTGAAGTTTGACCTGTAGAAGTGAAGCTATGCATAAATATTGGAGAACACACCATCTACCAGCTATTAAATGCAGCACAAGTGAATGGGAAAATAAAGGTGTTCAAACGGTCCTGATCATCAGGGCCAGAGTTGTTTAAACTGGAGATATTTTTTTTACTATAGACTAAAGAGTAGGACCTTATTTCCATTATTTTTGGCATAGTAGGAAGTGTATGGGAGAGCTGACTGCAAGTTTTCTGGGAGAAGCGCAAGGCACAAAGACCTCCTTTGCCTCTGTGAAGCCTCAGTGGCCAGTGCAGATCAGGAAGGAATTAAAGAACCTGGCTCCTTTGTAGCACATGCTACAGGTCTTGCACTCTGCTCAGCTGAGCACCATTGGGCTCCCCACCATCATGTCCTGCTTTACTTAGCCGTGGCTATTTCAAAGGCTTCTGCCCTGTCCTGGTTTAGGTTTTTTGTTGCTCTGGCAGCGAGGGGGTTAACAGCCCAGCTCTTGCCTGGGGCTCAGTCACTGCCATGGCATTCAAGGTTATAGAGATAGAGACGTCTCTGTGAATAAACACATTTGGGAGAGAAGAAAAAAAACCTTAGCAGTAAAATGTAGAGTGCCGGGTCAGGACGTGTGTAAGAAGCTGAAATCTTGGAAGGTCCCCCCCCGCCCCGGCCTACTAGAGAGGGGGTAGGAATGTTCTTCCAGGCATCCCACTGCTGTTTGTGAAATTGGATGGACCATGGTGTAAGCCTATGGAATACAGAGAGAGGAACAGTGATGCAGGATCCATCTAAGCCATGACTGAAGATGGAGATCAAGCTGAAAAAAAAAGCTGCAGATGCTTTTCGGAGCCCAGAGACACAAGCCTGGAGCTGAGAGCTCGGCAGAGATCCTATGGACAGATGTTTTGTGCATTGTGGTAGGATCTGAATCATGTACTTTGGGATGGGCTCATTATGACACAGTAAAAAAAGCCAGTACTTAAAAGCTGCATCCTGGCTGTGACTCTCAGACAACAGAGAATTTCAGAAGAACTGTCATCCTTGGGTCGAGATCTCACTTGGGAAAGGGTCATGGAAGACTCTTACTCTCGTGAGAGAGAGAGAGAGAACTTTATGAAAGGGCAGAGAGATGGTTCCTACCCTGGATCTGGTCAGAAATACCAACTTGCCTGGTTTACCCCTACCCTATGTTCCCCCTTTGTCTCCTGGTGAAAAAAGGGAATATGACATCTGTTGTAAGAGAAGGAGGGGTAGGGGGAAAGGGTTGCCTTTTAAATGATGCTTCCTTCACAGTTCTGATCTTGTTAGTTAGTAAATAAATCCCTTATATTCTTCACTGGTAGTTTGCCTTCCTTTTGCCTGTGACCAGTTTTATTTTCCAGTTCAATTTTCCAGTTTTTTCTTCCAGGAGAGGTTGTGGGTGAATCTCTGGCATCCAGCCAGGGTCAAACCACGACACCCCCTCAGTCACCATCCAGTCCTTTGTGGCCATTCTGTGTTTCTTCTCAAATACTGACCAAAACCCTCAGGGCTTCACACCATGTGGGCATCAACAACCTCCACCACAAGCACTGCCATGGGCCTGCTGGGTGGGGATGGTCAACAGCTCCCTGGCCCCAGAGCTGCCCCAGGGCTCTTTCTCTCTGAACCCTGGAGTGAGCCAAAGGGTGGGCTCACACACACTGGCTGGGACCACTGGCCTCCTCTCAGTGGCTCTGCTATGGAGCAGGAGTGGAGCCCACCTGAGAAGATGGAGTTGAGGAAAGATGTGGAGGAGTACCTGGTTTCTGGAGTCAGAGTGGAGCTTTGGTGTGGTGGGTGCTGAGCCATGCTGGCTGTGCTGGAGCACGGTCTCAGAACCTGCACTTTCTCTGAAGTTTGGACTTCATACAAACCCCCAGTTTTCATTCACACAGTCTTTCATGGGTGCCCTCTTTGCTCTTCATGCCTGTTGGCTGGAGGAAGGCTTTTGTAAATGTCCAAGCAGTTGTCACAAGCAGAAACATGAGGCAGGAATTCTCCTATAAACCATCAATGCCCCACATCTCTCATGACATCAAAAGTGCAAAGACTATGAGATCAGGCATGTGGGACAGATAGCTGTTATTATGTGTTCTGAAAACATTTTACCCATACACAGCCACCTTGATGTATCTGCTTGATGACATAGGCAGGAGCTAAATCCCTTTTTTCAGGCTAACACAGATTTAGACTTAAGACACCACTGACTCGAACTGCCTGTTTACATCTTTTTAAGGATTTGTCTCCAAAGCTAATGGCTGTGCCGAATGTTGTTTAATACTTCACACTTCCCCGGCAAACTTGTCTGAAAATCTGATACAGTTCACATTTGCAGAGTTCATAAGCTCCACAGGAGGGAGTCTTTACCTATACTTAAATACCACACCTAGTTACTGAAGGTATTTGTCACCTACAGAGGTGGTTGGCAAGGGTCAATTTCTGCTTTTTCTGTGCAAGAGTGGTAATCAAATGGGATTGTATGAGATCAGCATGGTCCAGGCCTCAGGACTTGAGTCTGGCAACCTTGGAAGGTCCATGAAAAAAAATTCACATGCATATTGTAGCAACACTGATTGTCCCACAGTGAGCTGTCAAGCTCAGTTTTCTTCTAGAAATTAGAAGAAATTAGAAATTAGAAATAACTGGAAATTAGAAGAAAACACTTTCCCTTTTTCCCTCATGACTTTATGAAAGTAATTTAACTTTGCCATGTATTATGTAAAAGAGAGTAGGAAGACCCAAGGTGCAGCTAAAAGGGAGGAGTCCTGGAAATTAAATAAAACCCTGAACCAAAACCCAACGAACCCATCAACCAAACACAAGAAAACCCCACCTGGGAGATAAGAAACAAAGATCCTAAATATGGACAGTCCAGGATAATTCTGAGAAGACACTAGGAAAGGAAAAAAAAGGTAGTCTTGTGAGGGTAGAAAGCATTTGCTGTCAGCAACATTTGCCAGCGTAGCGCTGCCCTGAGCTGGGAGGCTGAGTAGTGACAACCACTTCAGGCCTATGCACAGTGCCAGAATAGTGGAAGGTTCACAGCTTCTTCATCCACCCAGCAAGTCAAGGTTGGTGACACAGAAGCCCTCCTTATTCATGAATGAGAGAGAATTAAGAGCAGAGTTGTGAAGGTGGAAATAAAGCACACAGACTTACTGTTCAAAGTGAGGGTGTAAGGTGTAAGAGTCAAGCTAGAGATGGCTACTACAAACAAAGGACCCTGAAGTGGAGGAACAAGGAATGACAACTGCAGCCTGCAGTGCAGCTTGGAAAGGGAATATGTGGTGGCTTTGCAGGACTTGTTGCCTTAATACTAATGATTTGAGAAAGACTTTTCTTCTCGTGAGAGAGAGAGAGAACTTTATGGAAAGGCAGAGAGATGGTTCCTACCCTAAATCTGGTCAGAAATACCGTCAAGCCTGGTTTCACCCCTATCCCTGTTCCTCGTATGTCTCCTGGTCGAAAAAGGGAATATGAGATCTGTTGTAAGAGAAGGAGGGTTGGGGGGAAAAAGTTGCCTTTAAAATGATGCTTCTCACATTAAGCCCTGATCTTGTTAGTTAATAAATAAATCCTTTACATTTCTCACTTGCAGCTTGCCTTGTTTTGCCTGTGATAAGGGTTTTTTTCATTTTTTTCTTCCAGGAGAGGTTGTGGGTGAATATCTGGCATCCAGCCAGGGTCAAACCTCGACAAGGAGTTATCTCAATGATTCATAAACTCATGCTAATCAGTGCGAAGGAGAATTTCCTGAATTGGTTTTCCATTTCTTATTCCTTCAAGTCTTGGATAAAATAGTGATTTTCTTTATAGATGATCAGAAGTTTCTTTTCTCCTTATATAAAAACCACTCCATTCACATTTTGTATGCCATTAACAATGAAGCTTTCCATATAGGGAAGTTATAGGGACTTGAAAGTACAAAACACATTTTTTAGACGATGCTTGGAACAGAATAAAACAAAAAGCCCAGGTGCACAGTCTCATGGTCCGTGTAAGGATAGGTCCTATCTTATCTTCCTACTCTGACAGCCAAGATCTTTCTTCCTCAGACATGCTAGTGTATGGTCTCATAACTAAGCAGAACAGAAGTGGTATTTCACTCCCTAAAAGGCCTCCCTTCTTTTGTCTCTCATTTCTCCACCTGCAGCTACTCTTCTGATAGGCCCTTCTCCTTTTAGCAGAGTGCTTTGCATCAGATCAGGTTTTGCTGGATGTCCCTGAGAGTAGTGTAACCTCTGCCCTATGCTGATGGATTGAATAAAGCCACTAATCGTTAAGTGAAAGTTACACCAGACTTTGCATGGAGTGAAAGCAGGGGGCACAGTTTGCAGCCTCTAGGGCTTGGCAGGTTTCATAACAAAACAGCTGGCTGTGAGACATGGGTGCTGATGGAATACATTAATTACTGTCGTCAAGGTTTTAGACACACTTGTGTGTTGCTGGTAATACCAGCATGCAGGATTATCAGAGAAATCGCTTGTGAAAAAGGAAAAAGGTGGTGAAGGGAAGAAAAGAAATTGGAAGGAAGGTTGTCTCATTCAGGTCCACACTGCATTTGCCTGGGCAGTCTTGTCCACTTTGACCAGTGCATTCCTTCGCCCTCTAGTTTCCAAAACAGATACATAGAGTTTCTTTGACCATAGTGATTTAATGCAGCCCTGTTACGATCTATAATAGGTTTCACAAGCCATACTACGGCTATTTGAAGCACAAATTCTGGAGTATTGTGGACAAGCTCAGCTGAAGTTTGTTCAGGAGCCATAGTAGGCTCTAGACTTCCTTTTGCAGTTTGGTAGAACTTTTTATTTCCATTTAATTTCTACTGTGATCTTGAAACAATAGGGGAAAGGGTTTTTACCCTCAGTCTACACAGAAGCAAGTCAAGGCAAGGCTACATGTGCAGTCATTGAATCAGCCAGTGGAAGAACAAAAAGTATTAGTAAAGTTTCTGGCATTCGTTCTCCTCCGTTCGCTAAGACATGATGGCTTATCTTTGGGTTCAGAGGTGAGTGATGAGTCTCACTATTTTCCAGAAACGGGCACCTGGTGAGACTGAAAAGAGCTGTTAGCTTTGTAGTTCAGGGCAAGGGTGCCTGTGCTACCTTGTGGACTAGTTCATTACTAAGCTGAGCTGCCTCTTGTTAAGCCCCACCTGCCACTTTATGTGCAGCGGGGCAGAGGTCAGGCCACAATACTCGAACTAGTCATTAAGAGAAAAAGCAATTGACCTTTTTTGCTTGCATTAACTTTGCTGATCTTCAGCTCTGAACTGTTTATTTTGCAAGAGATTTTATCAGTGCTACTGTGCCAAGGAGACAGAATAATGTAATTAATATTGTTTGTTTTGGTTGGAGAAAAAGCACTCTGAACCTCTAACAAATATCCTCTTGTTAGCAATTGGAAGCGTATAATTAGGACAGACACTCCAGTTATTTTAATGAGATTTCAGTTTCCCCTCTCTCGCTGTCATTCTCTTTCCCATTTTTAATGGGATACCAATTTCCTCTCTTCTCATTTGCAGATGCCTTTCCAATAAAACAGACAGCTTTGATTTTCATCTTAGCATGCATTCTTAGCCTTAATTCATTCGTCTAGGTAAGTTGCTCACCACACTCTCCATGTGCTAAACGGCTGTTAATCGCTGAAAAATTAACAAGGTGTTTAACACCAAAAAAAAGGGCAAAAAAAGGATCTTTTTCTTGTTAGGTTGAAAGGCTTGTATTTTTCTCACCTAGCCAAAGCTCAAGGAATTCTAGGCATAGAGGGCAACACAGGATGCCTTTTTGCACCTCCACCCAATCTCTCTTCTGCTACACTGCTTCTACCCTATACCTACTACTCTATCTTTTCCGAAACATCTCAGCCAGACTTCTTCCATGTAATCTGTAAAGAAATACTCCCCTTTCCTTCTGTGAAATGGATTGTAGGCCAGTATGTTTTAATTGCAGAAATGCTGTCAGTTTGTGGGCAGCCCAGCAGGCCCTGAAATACTTGTAGGAGTTGAAGACATGAAGAGAGAGACCTTTCTCAGTGTAGCTGTTTCAGTACAGCCAATTCTTCCCCCGAGGTTTAGGGAGATGCAGCCTTAGTGAGTTTGGTCAATAAACTATTTATTTATGAACGGTTATTTTCAGTTAAATAGCTCTTTAAGACTGGCAGAAATCCTGAAACAGCACAGAGTAGAGATCACCTTGCAGCAAAGAATCTGGGCTTTATGTTTTATTTATCCCAGCTACCAGATGGGATTTTCTGTAGGTCTTATGTGTGATTTCTGTTATCTGATACATGCCATCATGGAGTCCTAACTCATTAGTTCTCATCTCTGCAGAACTGAGGTGGTTCTATGACTGGATTTTGTCTTGTGTCCAAAAAAGAGAGTATCTGAGGCAGTGAGTAGCTTGTGGACTGTGCACAGCTCTGATACTACATGATGCTGAAAATGCTGTACTACAGAAAATGGTCCTGTTTACACATCTTGGAGGATTTTCCCTCTCTTACTCTGTTAGAGATGGAGAGGTAGCTTGTGCTCATTGTTTCATCTCAGTTTTATTCGGTTGTCATACTGCTGTGGTATCAGAAAACGTTTTGCTGCCTTTGCAAGTGATCTTTTGTACTAGTCCTCTTCTTGGTTCATATGCCCTAGTCAAAACAAAGTCACTGGACTCTGCAAAAGCGTAGCGAGGTCATACAATGAAACCTAACAAAGTTCTCTATTGGAGATGGAGGAGATCAAAATGGCCTGATTGCTTTCTGATCTGAATTTGTGATTTTGCATTTATGTTTTCATGAATTTATCTTAAAATAGAGGTTGAGACAGACTAGGAAGGGAGCTACCAGGAGTCTCTATCCTTTGACCACTTCCCTGTGCGAACAGTGGACTTAGTATGCAAATCCCTTACTTAAACATGATTGTTCTGTTTCTTTAGTTAAAACTTTTATCCAGTCCCTCCCTTGTCTCTATGCAATTATGCTCAAGATGGGCTGCTAATAGTTGGGCAGGGTGAATGGGGCAGGCAACTGTGCCACTGCGTGGCCATTAACGCACAGTGTGATCCAGGCCAGCACAGACTACAGGTGATGCTTCTAGGAGCAACAGTCACATATAGTGAGTGAAACCACACCTATTTCTACTGGTGTAGCTTAGTTCTTTACTGGACGAAGATAACTTACACCAAGATAAGCATAAAGTGTGACTATATTGACAGCTGAGGCAATAATTTGAAGGTAGAAAGAAAATCAAGCGTCAGTTTGTGCTGGTATAGAAATGTATGCCAAATAAGGCAAAATATGTAAACCACAGTGAAAAGTTATTATTATTATCAAAATTTTTTAGGTGCTTAGGATAAATTCCCTTCTGTTCTACATGGAAAAATGCTTTTGGGAGGATCCTTAAAAGCCAAGATCCTATTTACTCAGAGTTGGCATTAGTCTGAAAAAAGCATATGTAAGTTTCTATAAAACCCAGTTCACTTAGTAACAATAGTGTTCTGGAGAAAACTGCTGTCCTCTCCCCCTTTCTGGACTGGTGCATATATTCCTCAGAACTTTCTCTTCAAGCTCCCTTTCTTCATGAAAATGGACTCTGCATGTAGTTGTTCTCCTTAGCACAAATAATTTGGATCTTCTAGATGGAAAGTACCACAAAGGTAGAATAGAAAAATTGGTAATATGCAATGACTCATTCAAAATTTGTTTTCTTTCATTCCGTTACTTTGCTGGAAAGAGAGGAGGCTGCAAAGACAAGAGGTATAAAAACTGAGGTCTCTTAAGATATGGGGAGAGGGAGGTCTCTGTCAATCATAATGAGCGACATTTATTGCATTGTTCTGAGTAATCTCAAGATCTTTGTTCCTCTGAAGACTGCAATACCATTGTTAGACAGCATTAGACTCGTAATTGGTAAAAGCTAAATAAAGACTAATGTATTACTCAAGCAGAGTTGAAAATAGTGAATTCTTTAATGGCAAAATCTTTAACAAGTGTTGGTGACTCAGAGTTCAGGTCACTAGAACTCAGAATTCAAATTGTAACCATAAGAATAATGAACCGTTGTAGCATTTTACCCAGGGATATCATAAATTCTCTGCTTAATGGAGACCCATTGTCTTTTTAGAAGTTATGCTTTGATTCTGCCAGAAATTAATGGCTGAAATGAAGGAATTGTGTGATAAGTTTTTTTTCTTATGTTATATGGAAGTCAAACTAAATCATCGGAGTTCCCTTCTAGACTCTATAAATCTATGCAAGCCATCCACATGCAATTCCAGCGTGAAACACCAAAGAGAGTAAAGTATTGCAGTTTGAGTAATGAGATAAAAATGAAGAAACCTAAACATAGCTGGGCTACTAAGGGGGATAAAAATCTTTTCAGTGACATTTATTAGCTGTGGAACTCTATCTACAAGAGCTGGTGAAAGCTGGTTCTTGAGTCATATGAAACAGTGATGCATTTAAAAGTACTACAGAAATGCTGATTATAGCAAAAAGAATATGCCTTCTTTGGCAGAGTATTAAAACAAGGGAATTTTCTGCTTGTACTCCCATGATTGTTATGACAGTATGGAAAATTTGAAGAATATTGGTGAAGAGCTAGTTTGTGGGAAAATGACTCCTAGTGACTGGACATCCATGAACATGTTCATCTTTCAGATGCCTATACTGAACATTTGTCAACAGCATGGAAGTTAATATCAAGCCTGGTTTATTTTCCTTCCTCATTTCGTTTGCCACAGTACATCAGTGAAGGCTGCTGATCAGAAGTTACTTGACTATTGTGGAAAGACAGAGAAACTGATCACTCAGTCTCTCAGCAGGTCTGTACCTGAGAGTGACAGGCATAAGGTTTGCAGCTGAGGACCTGACATCTAACCATTGCTTGGTAACTTGAAATCATCCGACTGAATTAGTTGAGGCCATCACTTAAGGCAATGTTAAAAGAATTCAGATGACAGACTTTAAGTGACTTCTCCACTTACCAGTGTATTTTACAGTGTATTATATTTTCTAGGTCTGAAAACTCTGTAAGCATGACTAGTATGCTGATGTGGAGATAGTGGAACACCAAGGTAGGATAAGAGGATAATTTGCAATCATTATCTAAAATTACGCCTTACGTCTCATATTTTGGAGGCTTGCTGGGCACACCAGAATCACTAAAAGGCTGAGAAGTAAAATTTCTGCAAAGGGAGCTGCAAGCCGTTCTTTCCAAGAGTGATCCCCAACTGGTTGTTTTGCTTTAAGTTATTCTGTGGGAGTATTGGAAAGGCCCAGACTTTTCATTAGCAGTTAATTAAGCCACAATGGCCCTTCCTTCCCACCAGGGGCTGCCTTCATTTGCAGATTTATTTAAAGGGATTCTGTCGAGTTGGTTAGGCTTATAATGTGACTGATCTTTACAGCTGCATAGTCCAGCAGGAAATGCCCAGAACACATCCCCAGGGCTCTGTGTGTCTCTCTAAACTAAAGCCCCTCCTTCAAAAAACACAGAA